>JARQOC010000008.1:41603479-41695416 GCA_033576535.1 Allobates femoralis | reverse complement strand
ACGTGACTGGGCGCAACCTGGAAACACCTCACTGCAGGTCCTACAGCTGTGTTGGCGGTATGTGACCAGCCAGGTCCTATGGTATAGAACCTAATAGATATTTCTAAATCCCACAGCAGCTCCTGCCGGATTCCCCAAAGGGATTGGATTGCAGTTAGTAGAAGAAACGGTCTGTGGAGCGCTAGAGTAGAGAGGGGACCAATGTTATTATTAACAGTGGTTTATTAACCACTTACATAGGCCACAACACGTTTCAGCAGCAAGACTGCTGCCTTCAGGTATTTCCCAACGCGTTTCAGCAGCAAGAGTGCTGCCTTCAACAGGTGACTTCACCTGATGAAGGCAGCACTGTTGCTGCTGAAAGCGTTGTGGCCTATGTAAGGGGTTAATAAACCGCTGTTAATAATAACATTGGTCCCCTGTCTATTTCTAGCCCTAGCGCTCCACAGACAGTTTCTTCTACTAACTAGAAGCTACACGTAGGCACTGACTCCACCCATTCGCACCAAAAGCATGGAGTTTACCGTGTAGTCCAAGAATATGAACGGGTCTTTAGTAAACATTGTTTAGACTTTGGGCAGGTAAAAGGGGTACAACGTCACATCCCCACAGTAGACCATCCGCCCGTTAAAGAGAGATACTGGCCTGTACCACCAACTCACTATCAATGTGCCAAAGGGATATTGTAGGAAATGAAGGAGGCTGGGTGATCAGAGATAGTTGTAGCCCCTGGGCAGCTCCATTAGTCCTGGTAAAGAAAAAAGATGGTACAATGAGAATGTGTGTTGACTACAGGCAGATTAATCGCATTACACATAAGGATGCTTATACGTTACCTAGAATTTAAGAGTCATTAGTTGCACTGAGAAAGGCTAACTATTTTTCCACCTTAGATCTCACTAGTGGGTATTGGCAGGTTCCCATGGCAGAGGACATAAAAAAGACCGCGTTCATGACACCGATGGGCTTCTGTGAATTTAAGTGCATGCCGTTTGGACTCTGTAATGCACTGGGAACATTCCAGAGGTTGATGGAGTGCTGCCTGGCTCATAGAAACTTTGAAACCGTGTTACTGTACCTGGCTGATGTAATTGTCTACTCAAAGACGTATGAAGACCATCTGAAGCACCTGGCTGAAGTGTTCGAGGCATTATCCAAGTTTGGCATTAAAGTGAAGCCGTGTCAAGTGCCACTTACCGTAGCCCAGGGTACAGTACCTAGGACACATGGTCAGCGCTGAAGGTGTGGCACTAGACCCTGATAAAGTCACAGTAATCAGGGACAGGCCGAGGCCCAATACCATCAAAGAAGTACGACAGTTCCTAGGACTGATAGGCTACTACCAGAGGTTTATCAGGGGCTTCACAAAGATAGCAGCGCCTTTGCAAGACCTCCTGGTAGGCCAAGTCTAAGACGGCCAAGAACCTGAGTCCTTTGTTTGAATGGGACAGCAGAGTAGAATACTTCACCTAGTTAAAGTGGGCCTTTACAGGGGACGAGATCCTGGCCTACCCTGACTATGGCCAACCGTTTGTGCTTCACATAGATGCGAGCAACGTGGAATTGGGAGCCGTGTTATCCCAGGTGCAGACAGGCAAGGAGAGAGTGATTGCCTATGCCAGCAGTAAGCTCCATCCTACAGAAATGAACCCTGACAACTATAGCTCCATCAAGCTAGAGTTACTTGCCATAGAGGGAGTAAAACTGGAGATAGAAGTCAGGTGAGCGGACCCTTTCTTAATGTAATGTAAAACTTGCCCTAGTCTGGGCTGTAAATGAACACTTTAAACATTACCTGGCTTCAGCGAAGTTTACCATCCATACGGACAATAATCCACTGACCCATTTGGAAACCGCGAGGATACGTGCACTGGAACAGCGATGGATGGCCTGGTTGTCCAATTACAAATTTACCATCAAGTATCGGGCAGGACATAAGAATGCCAACGCTAATGCGCTGTCAAGGATGCCCAACTTGCCAGATGCGGGAGAAGACCTGGAGGAGCTGGAAGAGATAGAGCTACCATCTTTTCATCACAGCAGTGCGTCCCAGTGTTCCCATCGTGTAAGAGACAAGCAGCCTGTCATGTAAGATGCCACATTCAACCCATTACCCCACCATGGTTGGGCAGAGATGCAAGATAGCGACCCAGCCAGTCAAGGAATTGTTGACACAAGCCGTCTCACACCCTGGTCCAGATGCTCCGCAAGAGACACAACAGTTGTGTAAAGAAAAGAGCAAGTTATTCATCTATGGAGGTAAGCTGTGCAGGCGGCACATCAATGCACGAACCCATGAACTGGTCTGGCAGATAATGGTCCCGAAGAGAGATGTCCACAATGGATCAGCGCACTTCGGGTGGAAGAAGCTGGAAGTTCTGCTGCGTGAACGATTCTACTGGGTTGGCATGAGGAAGGCTATCGAGAAATGGTGCAGAGACTGTGATCCATGCAACCTGCGAAGGAATAGAGCATCTCAACAGTCTATTGTCACCAGGCAACCACTTGAATTCGTAGCTTTGGAAGATGTGAAACTGACCCCGAGCCCGGTCGGCTACGTCTACACCCTCACCATTGTAGATCACTATTCCCATTTCTTGGTAGTAGTATCGGTGAAAGACAAGACAGCGGCTAGAGTCTTCCAAGCCCATTTCTGCAGGCCTCATGGCTACCCTGAACAGGTTCTTACAGATCAAGGTCCAGCGTTCGAGGCAGAGGTGTTCCAGGAGTTTTGCAACTTGTACAGCTGCAAGAAAATGAGATGACCTATACCACCCTCAGACCAATGGCATGTGCGAGAAGATGAATCAGGTAGTGAAAGACCTGTTGAAGACACTGCCACTGGAAGAGAGGAGTATGTGTCCAGAAAAGTTGCCAGACTTAGTGTAATTATACAATCATATTCCTGTGAACTCCACCAAGTGTACTCCTGCCTACCTGATGAGAGCAAGACCTGGCAAGTTGCCCATTGACCTAGACATGGGAGTCCTAACACCTGAGACAAACCCACCAGATGCAGATTGGGATAGGACAAGTCAACAGCAGTATCGTAAAGTGCAAGAGTGCGTAGAGAGAAATGTGGTGCCCCTGCGGTCTGGTCGCCACAAAGGGGTATTGCACCCATTCCATGGGTGTGGTATTCCTGTTCTCAGGAAATGGGATGGTAAGTCCAGACACCCACAAAGAGGACCCAAAAGAGGGAGGGCTCAGTTAATCAGTGGGATGGAGAGAAGAAAGGTCGATGTTGGGAAGTTAGTTCAGGACTGTCGAGAGGAATTAGTGGAAGAGGAAGGACCTGGAGGACTTGAGCAGTGAGGAGCTCGTCCTGGGTCCCGGAACAGCAGAATGGCAGAGGGACAGAGAGAGCCCCAGTGGCACGGGCAGAGAGCCATCCACCCGTGCACCCAAATCTGAGTGAAGCGGAGGGGCAGGTTGACAAACAGGGGACTGGCCCTGAAGGTGGCGAGGAGACTCTACGCTCCAACCATGGAACCGGAGGCCACGAGATCTAGAGGAGCTGTGGCCCACACCCGACACATCCGCCGAGAAGGTAGCCATACTAGGGTCAGGGGACTTGGTACCGGTCGCCCGAGAGGATCTGTGGCTATTGGATTGGGGCACTGTGTGCGGAGGCGCGAGCAGGAGAAAGGCGGACAGGCAGAGCTGAAAGAAAGAGCAACCCGTGAAGGAAGGAACACAAAGGGGGTGTCTTGGATGAGCTATCCCAGTTCCATGAGGACTATCCAGACTGAGTTTTTGCAAGGACGGTACCCTGTGTCAACGTTGAAGTGAAAAGCTAAGTAAATCAGGTATAGAACTCAGTACTGTGTGTGAGACTATTCATTTCCTGCCTGCGGAGCGGTAGACTGATAACACGCACAGGCCACCAGGAACCAGCCTGAGAGAATGCCTCGACGCTTCTTCTCCGCCAGAACAGCCCTGCTGGCCTACCACCACCAAACACCACACCGATTGCCCTGGAGAACCACTCCACCCGTGGGAAGCGATACCACCAAAGCTGCAAATCCATCATCCCCAGAGGTCCCGCACCGCAGCGTCAGCCACTGTTAGCAAAACACCATGTGTGGCGTCATGACAACCATACCGTAAACCTGTTTTCTGAGTATCCTGCAGTCCTGTTTTCTGAGTATCCTGCAACTGTCTCAAGCAGAGGAAAGGCAAGAGATAGCCTACAATCACCACGCACCTGAAGTTCCCTTAACACCTGGAGAACAAGTCTTAAAGAAAAAGAGAAGGATGCATGAACTGATCTAATGTGTGTATATATATTATATATATATAGATATATATATGACATATAATAGAACACTGGAGCTCTAGTTTTACGTTGGATTTCCGGCTATCTGGCCTAAGGGTGTTCCCATGTGTCTGTTACCCTTGATAAATGAAAATTTTTTTGGTAATATATAAGAGGTATATATTGTTAGGCTTAGCGCTAAATCCCTTAGTACATGTATTAATTATGACGCTTTGGCTTGGTACAACCCTTTTTCGGGATGTTTATTATTTCTCTTTATACAAAATCTTAAAACTTCTTAAAAAATCCTTAAAAACAATTGATATTATTATTTATTTATATAGCGCCATTATATTCCATGGCGCTTTACATGCTAAAAGGGGCAGACTAGGACAAGTAACATAGTAACAATACAAGTAACAATAAATGTGGACAATTCGGTCGTACAGATACAAGAGGGAAGACGATCCTGTCACTATCGCAATTGAGTTGATAGGATTCCTGTTTCAGCTGTTATGGTGGGTTTACACGCCGCGATATCGGCGTTCAACTCCGACCCAACTCCGACAAAAAGTCACGTGGGTTGCGAGTTGGACCCGATCTGTACACGCAACTCACCCATTAACTCCCATGTTAAATGGTCGTTACTGGGTTGGTGGGCGTACACATCGGAGGGACGTTGTTTCCCGATATCGCAGCGTGTAAACCGCCGATGCGATATCGGGAAAAGGGCTGAAAAAATGCGCGCTCCCGCTAGTGATGGGCGAATCCTAAATTACTCGGAATCGCTTGACTCTAGCGAGTCCGAGCACAGGACTCGCTACTAGTTGCGAGTCTAGCGAGTCCAATGTTAATGAATGGGGAAGCGAGTAATAGCGAGTAGTGTGAGATTTACAAATCGCAGATGTGTCTCGGAAGCTTCAGCCTGAAGCAATCCTAGTTTTGTCATTTATTTGCATTGGACTCGTTTACTTTGCAACTGTAATCGCTGGCTGGGAAACTCGCACAGATATGAGTCCTGCTTTCTCCTCTGTGCTGGCTGCCAGCTCCAGGGTCCTAGAGCCCGCCTGCTGCCTGATGTAGCAGTGCTGAGATTGTTCTCAGTCTGCTCATTCCCTGTGCATAGACATCTATATTTATGCACAGGGGATGTAGCAGAGAGGACATCGCGTTTTGGACTGCGTCGGACGGAAGAGGATTTTTTTAATTAAAGATGGAGTCCCTAATGGCTTTTTTTTAAATTTCTAATAAAAATTTTCTTTGTGTTGTGTTTTTTTTTAAACAATTTAATAGAAATTCATGGCGGTCATGTCTAATATTGGCGTGACTGCCATAAATTTCGGGCTTAGGGCCAGCTGATAATACAAAGCTGGTCCTAACCTCTTTATTACCCAGCGTGCCACCGCCACCATGGCCGCTGGAAGAGCGGGGTTCAGCGCCAGAGGATGGCGCTTCAATGAACGCACCATCTTCTGGGGCGGCTGCGGGCTCAATTTGCAGCGGGGGGTGCCAAGAAAGCTTGGGCATCCCTGCGCTGCGGATTCCAGCCCCCAGCTGCTTAGCTGTACCTTGCTAGACATAGAAATTGCGCGGAGCCCCACGCATTTTTTTTAAATTATTTCATGAAATTCTGAGATTCTGACTCTGAGACTCTGACTCTGAGACTCTGACTCTGAGCCTCTGACCCTGAAATTCATGAAATAATAAAAAAAAAATGCGTGGGGATCCGCGCAATTTCTATGTCTAGCCAGGTACAGCTAAGCAGCTGGGGGCTGGAATCCGCAGCGCAGGGATGCCCAAGCTTTCTGGGCACCCCCCGCTGCAAATTGCAGCCCGCAGCCGCCCCAGAAGATGGCGCGTTCATTGAAGCGCCATCCTCTGGCGCTGAACCCCGCTCTTCCAGCGGCCCTGGTGGCGGTAGCACGCTGGGTAATAAAGGGGTTAATACCAGCTTTGTTATACAAGCTGGTATTAAGCCCGAGATTCTTAATGTCAGGCCACATTTGACCCAGCCACTAAGAATCTCCAATAAAGGGTTAAAAAAACACAACACAGAGAAAATTTTTTATTTGAAATAAAAAAAAAAGCCATTAGGGACTCCATCTTTAATTTAAAAAATCCTCTTCCGTCCGACGTAGTCCAAAACGCGATGTCCTCTCTGCTACATCCCCTGTGCATAGATAGATGTCTATGCACAGGGAATGAGCAGACTGAGAACAATCTCAGCACTGCTACATCATGTCTGTGAGCAGGCGGGCTCTAGGACCCTGGAGCTGGCAGCCTGCACAGAGAAGACAGCTGGACTCGGCTCGCAATGTAACAGCAGTTATTTGCGAGTTTCCCTGCTATCACTGGCACAGTAGCCGAGTCTAATGCAAACAATGGCAATCCTAGTTTTGTCAGCGTTTCTGACAAAACTAGGATTGATATTGATTTGCATTGGACTCGTGCGAGTAATCACTGGGAACCTCGCAGAGTACCGAGTCCTGCGAGTCCCTTACTACTCGCCGAGTAACGAGTCCTAGCGAGTAGATTCGCCCATCCCTAGCTCCCGCGCCGTTGCCTCCGATATCGCCGCGATATCGGGACGTGTAACCCCACCAGTATACCTCCAGATTGTGGTGGTTAGTCCACCAGCAATATAAACACAGGTGGTTCTATCTGTTTTGCCTTGGTATTTGTCTATGTGCTAGTCTTTTATTGTGGTTGCTGGTGGTTACCTTTTATGGATATACTGCTAATTCAGCTGTGACTTCTGATAGCAGGCTCACCTGTAATAAACCTAATGGTTATAATTTGTTTATTAGCTAGTAGGGTCAGTATATGTCTGTATTTTTAACTTTATTGTTGACTTTAGTCAATTCTGCTTCCATGTTCTTTGTCGACCAATTTGGATGGTTCTGATGGCCTGGAATGATTTGGCTATTATTATCAGTTGCACAGCTCCTATAGCTTTTCTGTGGTTTTGTGGCTATGCTTGTTACCTTCACTTCTGCTTTTACTCCCCACTTATTTCTCTCTTACTCCTCCTCTTATTCCTCCTTTTCAAGTCTGGTTCTTGGGATGTCTGTAACATATACTTATGTCTCAGTTCTTATCTGTCATCTGTGTCATTGGTTGATATCAGTACAACTGTTTTAGGGTGGTTTCACACTGGCGTTTGTGTCTGCATGTGTATGGCATGCAGACGCAAACGCAGTGCAAACGCAGCCCATACTGATATGAACGCAGCGGAGAATCTCCGCATGCGTTCACATTAGTATGCAGCCCGCCAGCCAATCAGCTGTCTCGGTGGCGGCCGGGAGGAGGAGATCAGCGGTGGAGATCTCCTCCTCCCGGCCACAGCTGATCTCTCGCCGGTGTCAGCGCGGGAGATTTGAAGTAACAGCTGATCTAACAGCTGTTTAAACCTCCCCCGCCGACACCGAATAGGGTGATATCGGTGCAGGAGATAAGAAACAACTGATCGCTTCTTCAAATCTCCCGCACCGACATCACCTCTTCTGTGTCGGCGTGGGAGATTTACAGCTGTCAGATCAGCTGTTTCTTCCCGCTGACTCGGGCGGGAGATCAATGGCGGCTTTAGCTGATCTCCCGGTGACCGCCGCTGATCACCAGCGGCCACCGGGAGAGATTTCAATGTGATCCGCAGCGTACTCCTGCACTGTCATGCGGAGGACACTGCGGATCCATTGACATCTATGCGTGGTTTGTGCGCTTGCGGGCGCTTGCAGATAAATTAAGCGACCGCACAAGAAATGCAACAGGGGTGCGTTCAGAGTGCGCTCGGAGGGTGCACAAATCCGAGCGCAAACGCAGGCTCATGCATTCCCGTGTTAAACATAGGAACGCATGTGCGCAAGCGTTTGGCTGCGTGCGGTGCGCTGCGTTTGCAAACGCTAGTGTGAAACCGGCCTTAGACACTTACTTTGTTATGTACAGTATTGTCTTCTCCTCACTTCTCCTGCCGTCCGCTCTGGTTTGTGATCTGGGTGTTTGATCAGGACGCCTCAGATTCTCCTGTCTGCCGCCGGGGTTTGTGTGTGGACCTCACTCTTTTGGTCAGCTGTTTGAGCAACACAGTGACGTTGTGGTCATGTGACAGTGCTAGGTGGTGCTAGTGCAAGGTCTGTGCGATGTCAGTCTGTAGTGTCACACCAACATGTTTCAGAGGGCACGGCCTCCTTTCTCAAGGTTCTTAGATTCATAAACTAGATGACCAGTGGGAGGGAGAGCCATATACTGTATTGCCTTCGAATTTTCACAACACCAAAGTCTTTCTAATGAGTAAAGATGGAGAAGAGACCTCAGCGGCAGTTTCAAGAGATCATCTAAAGATATGCCCTGACCAATTAACAGACAGAGAAGAAGAACAAGATACACCTCAACTCAAAGAAAAAGAAGAGATGATTCTTACCATTCTTGGAGACTTTCCCAAAACGTGGACCCAGATAAATAGAGCAATCGTAGTACTTGTATTGACTTTTCCTCAGCCTGTAATACCAGAACCAATCGAGACTCAGAGGGACCTGGAGAAGCGCCAACTCAAGCAACGGTTGCCACACCTGTAGTGGAACAGGAGGATTGACCCCCTGCTAGCGGCGAACCTGTCATACCCATAGTGAGCCTAAGGAGTCGCAGAAAGCTGCCTAGCCTACCCGAGAGACATAGGCCTACCTGTAGTACAGTCACTAGTGGGTACACAACAGACACATTAGACCAGGCTAGGTCATCAGTAGAAACACCCGTGCTGCAAAGATCTGAGCGCAATAAGCAACCCCAAGCGTACCATGCCTACAGGACTTACTGTATGAATTTTTGAGCCTTCTTGAACATTTCATTTAAATATGGACCAATAGGTCACAGGACCAGGTATGGTTAACCCAATTTTGTATGAAGTTCATTATTGAACAACGGTAGAAAGACTAAGCGCTGTAGTGACTGTGTTTTTCAAATTTTATTGTTTTTTGTAATTTTTCATTTTTGAGACCCTGTAAAATGTTCTATTGTTGTTTCTAAAAATGTTTCCTCAGTCCAGTAGTACTGAAATTCACTAGGCGGGAATGTGACACCGCAGAGTCTGGTTGCCACAATGGCATTGTCTCCCTCAGGGGGTGATGTATTGCTTGAAAGAAAGAAGGGGTATTCACACCAGGTAAGCCCACAGCATACAATACTTTTCCTGACGCCAGACCAGAAGGAAAATCTCAGCATCCGGATTCAGGGTAGCTCCCCTATAAATTCTGGCCTGGGGGCGGGGTTAGTTTAGTTCCTAGGAGGACTGTGAAGATGTCCTGTGGACTGGAGCAATGCGATAGCAAGGGTGCAGCAAGCGTGAGGGACCTGTCCGAGAGGGTCTGAGGAAGGAGAGGAGAGGGCCTGCAGAGCGGAGCCAGTTTCTGGCTCACCCCAGAGCAGAGCGCCAGAAACAGACACTGGAGTCCAAGGTTGTGCGGGTACCACCGACCCAGCAACCAAAACCGGAGGACAGGAGACCCCACGTCTACCGGCCACAGCAAAGCACCTGGAGGCACAGCAGCATCCGAGAGCTTTGGGACAGCCGCCAGAAGAGTGGTACGAAGGTCAGGTGCTGCCATGGTGAGACTACACAGAGGAGAGGGTTGCAGGGTGCAGCTTTGCCATAGCCAGCTAGGACTAGCAAAGAGGAGAGCTACAGGGAGGCCTCAGAACTCACCGGGTGAGGAGATCCCCAACTTGTTGTCAGTGTCCTGTCTGAACCTGCAACTACCAGTAAAGGTAAAGGAGACTATGTACTGTGTATCTGTCGGTTATTCCGCACCTTCAGTCCTGCATCCCAACGGCCTACCACTGCCATAGAATGTAACGGTTGCCTGGAGGAAACGCTCCACCCGTGGGAGCGATACCACCTCAACTCAATTCCATCATCCCCAGAGGTCCCGCACCGCAGTGTTGGCCGTTAATTGCCGAACATCACGGGTGGCATCATGACAACAATCCCAAAAACATAACCCCTTAAACTTTTATTGACACCGCCAGGGTCAGGGAGCCAGGTCTCGACACCCGTGACTCCCCAGCAGTAATGTAGCCCAGTTCCGAGTACCCCACGGCCCTGGCGGGCGTGTCAGTAACAGACATGTAAACGCATCATAGACCTCCATTCAACAAACACATAATAACGCATGGGTGTACCCAGAGGGGGCAGCTGCACCCCCAGAAGCAAAAAATAATAACAATACCGCATATAATCGAGTATAAGCTGAGTTTTTCAGCACACATTTTGTGCTGAAGAGTGCCACCATTGGACTATTCTTGAGTCAGTGTTTAGTGTCAGTTGGAGAACGCTGTCTATTAGGTCAGGTATTCTCCTGACTATTGCAGCTGGAGATAGTTTACTTGGGAAAAAAAGAAGCAAATATATTTGGAACAGAAATAATCAGAACAGCAGTGAAGTGTTACGGATGGGCCTGTGGGGGAGGGCGGCTCCGGGAACGTCCAGCTGAAAAATGTCCAGATCAGAAATGTTTATACATACCGAGAACATGCAATCTGCAATAAATATCCCTTTGAAATTGTGTATATTAGCTGTCATCTTGTATATTCTGTCTGCTGTAAACAAACACAGTGCGATCCCCCAGTGTAGGTTACTGGTTTATGTAATGTCGTGCTGTGGCTTTTATTTGGGTTGCAAATGCTCTATTTGTGCTAAAAATGCATCCTACATATATTTGTAACATTTTTGCAATTAATATATAAAAGTTATGACAAAATTAGACCGGATCTCTCGGCAGGCAAGACGATGTAACTCTTCCACTTCGTCCATTTGGGGCATCTTTGCATCAGAGAGAATAGTCGTCCTCTTTAAGGGGACCTTTCTTGTTATTAAACTGCCCCCAATGTTATTTAGACCATGTAATGTTCATTAATGACCTGTTTTTTTTTAATTGCTGTATTTATTCCAAAAAGCACTTTAGATTCTTAGATGTTTTCATTACTTTGCTGAGCAAACAGTCATACAGTCATCCGGGTGGTTAGCAGTCGTGTCAATTAACTGCAAACATGCCAAAATTCATCTAATGCTCTTTAAAAGGACCTGTGTGATGTCACTACTATGTGACTAATGGGTGGAGCTAAGCATGCCACTGTGGACAATGCACTTAGCTCCGCCCATTACGAGCACATGGTCGTGACATCACACAGGTCCCTTGTAGAGAGCATTAGATCTATATAACATTGGGGTGGTTTAACAACCAAAAGGACATGACGGGGTTCCTTTTAGTTTTTGTATGGAAACTCTTTCCAGATTTCTGCTTGTCTTTTTCAGATGTGGGAAAGATCTCTTTTTTGTCTATTACTATAGTGAGCACAAACGACTGTTAATAAAAATTAATAGTTAATTTCCCAGAGGAGCATGCAAGTCATTTAAAGAGGCGGTCCACTACAATGTATAGCGGTCACATCAATTTAAAGGGGTTGTCCGGATTTTTTTTTTTATCTAGGCTGCAAAATGTTGACAGTTTGTAATTTTACACCCTGTCAACATTTTGCAGCATTACCGAGATATCACTATATTGCGTCTGCAGGAGTCCAACAAGGGGCTTGTTCGTTTTGAAGCCTGGGGGCAAAATTCATGACTGGACATTTATGCCCAGTTTCCTTCAAACATGGACCAGACCCTTACAGACTCATCCCCCAAGCTTCGGCATACCCAGGCTCCTGCATGGCCACCCCCCAGTCTCCAATATGACCACCCACCTCCATTGCACACAGTATTCATTTCCTCCTCTGACACAGTGTGCTGAATCCGCAGCTGTCTGAAGATGACCGCTGAGTGCACTGAACTGCAGATTTGGCACACTGTGTCAATGGAGGAGATGAGCACTGTAGGCAATGTGGTGTGCACTCACCACCTTCCCCGGTGGCCGAACTGTCAGTGCAGCATCCTCATCTCTCCCGCAGCTGTCCACTCTGTGTCAGTGCTGCGGATCTCCTTCATAGAGCAGGACACAGAGCGTGCGGCTGCTGGAGAGAGGAGGATGCTCCACTGACAGTGCGGCCACAGGGGAAAGAGGTGAGCACACACCTCGCTGCATACAGCTCTCATCTTCTCCACTGACATGGTGTGCCGAATCTGCAGCTCAGTGCACTCAGTGGTCATCTCCTTCACACTGCTGTGGATTCGGCACACTGTGTCAGAGGATGAGGTGAACACTGTGTGCAATTGAGGTGGGTGGTCATATTGGGGACTGGGGGGGGGGGGGGTGATCATGCAGGAGCCTGGGGGTGGCCAGACATGCTGAGACTAGGAGGGTGGGCCTTTAGGAGTCAGAGACGTGTTTGTAGAAGACTGGGTGTAAGCGACCAGTTATGAAGTTTGCACTCAGGCTCCAAAACAAACACGCCCCTGGTTGCTCTCCTGCAGACGTAAAAAGGTGATATCTCGGTGACAATGCAAAATGTTGACAGGGTGTAAATTACAATCTGTAAACATTTTGCGGCCTGGATACACATATAAATTATAAAAAAATCCCAGACAACCTCTGTAAAGCTGTGAAAGAAGTCTTTCTCCAAATACTTCCCGTTGCCAATTCTGCCTGTGAGAGGTGGTATTGCTGTCCACTCATCCCCGTCACGTGACCGTGACCTCTGATGTCCGGTGATATCACATCTACTTAGAGAATTAAAAGTTGGCCCGGCATCACCGAGGCGGGACCCATTCTCTCTGGGTGACGGGGCTGTGGTTGAAGTGTCACCGCACGTCACAGCCCAGCATTGCGTGCACTATCTCCACTGCTTTCATTAACGGCGCCGCATGCACTCATGAGCTGGGCTGTGACGTGCGGTGGTCCTCCGCCTGTAGATCACTCAAGGAGACTGGGTCCCGCCTCGGTGATGCCAGGTCAACTTCCATTTCTCCAAGTTGACGTGACATCACAGGACATCAGAGGCTGCTGCAGCGGGGTGTAACGTGATGAGGACTGAGTGGTCAGCGATAGCGCTGTTCATAGGCAGAATTAAAAACAAGGTATGTAAAAAAAGGCTTCCTTCACAGCTTTAAATCGATGTGTCCACTATGCATTGTACTGGACCACATCTCTAACTCACCTCCCACTGGCATGTCACTCTCCATTAGGCCAAACCTTATCTCTTAGATCCCTGTTCTTAGCCTCTAACCTAGACAAATCAGATCTCACACTTTGCAATACCCTGAATACCCTGTTTACTTTAATCTGTGCTACAGAAAGGGATGTAACTGATGTAACGGACGTAACATAACAATCATTGCGTCCTTTACAGGCATATATTTTTAATATTTACTATGCAACCCTACATTTGTATAAAAAGAAAACTTAAGAAATCTGAATACCTACAATATCACTTTGACCTAATTTTAATGAAAACCTTGCCAGGCACTCCGACTCTGCCAAGTCAGTACTAATACTTAATCCAGCCATTATTTATGCTTATGCTGAAACATTTTCACCAACACATAAACTTGACATGCTCAGATAGGGCAGCGAGCCAGAGTAACAATACATACACCCTGCTGGTGGTTCAAGATCCACAAAACCAGCAAACTGAGAATGCAACATGGCCATTGTTTTGTATTGCCCATGGTAAGGATCCAGTTGACGGTGTAGGTGGGATTATCAAGAGAGACATTTGGAGGCGCATTCAGCAAAGAAGAATTAAGTAATAAACTTATTAACTGAGTGTTACATTACTGCTTGTTCTACATGCAATACAATCTTTGGTTTATGTGTCCAAAGAAACTGTGGACTAATGGTACCTTTACACGCCGCAACAGGATGGTGGCAACAACCGGGTGCTTCACGTGCACGAGCACGCACAAACGGTTGCCAACGGTAATCGCACCACCTTTACACGCCGCAACAAGGTACGGTAGGTTACATCTATCTCTGGATACACCGCCGGGTGCCACAAGTTACCTTCTGTAGCTCACCTTACCTCATTTACACGCCGCTATAACAAGGTAATATGGGCGGAACAAAGGCAGCAGCGACAACACATAGGCGTGCCACAATTGTGGATTACGAGAATTCCGTACGCTGATAGGACAAAGCAATAACATCATGATTGGGCAGCCAGCGCAGGAGGCTGACTAATACATGACGATCGAGCAATTGTGTACTGTGACTGGTCAGCTTCTTAAATATGCCGCCCTATGCAGCGACTACCAATCGTAACGCAGGAGCTTCCTCCAATGATCGCTGATGGGGCGCGGTAACCCGGAGCCTGTGTCACGCCCCAGGTACATAGCATGGTGTCGAAACAACCCTTCTGTTCCTTATTTACACGCCGATACAGGCTGCAACCATCGCCTTGAAAGCCACCTGTTTTAGGGCGCTGCTCTGAAACAAGTGCCTCCAGTGGCGGGTGGCAACAGCCGTCTTCACACGCCGCTACCTCGGGTTGATTTGGCGGTGCAAGATACATTTCTCTCATGTACCCGGTTGTTGCCACCATCCTGTTGCGGCGTGTAAAGGTACCATAAGAAGGAAAAAGCAGGAAAGATCTGTGGACACGCAGTAAGGTTGCTACCATACCACAAGTCCATAACTGGCAGTACTTACGAGGGAGTAGAGATAGTTTTGAAATGTGTGACATCGCCCCTTTCAAATTTAACCAACATTTTATCAAACTGCCATAAGAAAAGAAGACATCTGGAGCAGTGACATAACTAGAGCCCAATGGGCAACGATGAGGTTTGGGTAGAGTGGGGGTGGGTGGTGTGGGGAGGCAGGTTTGATGCATATAGTGGATATACATACACACAGAAATATACTCAGCATAAAACAAAACAGTTACTATGTCCGGGCAATGCCGTGCTCTACAGCTAGTATAGCATAATGCAGCCACATGTCCCTCCATATATTATAACGCAGCCACATATCCCTCCATATAGTATAATGCACTCCCACTCCCTCCATTATAATGAACCCCCATTGTCCTCCATATAGTATAATGCACCCCACAGTCCTCCATATATTATAATGCAGCCACATATTATTATTATTATTATTTATTTATATAGCGCCATTAGTTTCCATGGCGCTTTACATGAGGATAAGGGAGACAAGAACAAGAACACTAAATCTAGGCGATCAGGACGTACAGGTACAGGACATCCCTTCATGTAGTTTAATGCACCCTCATATCCCTCCATATATTATAATGCATCCCCATATCACTTAATGCACACACCCCCATAATTCCTCGGCCACCGTGTACTCGCTGATTATAAAAATAAATCAGTACTCACCTCTCCTCGGGTCCCCAGCTCCAGTCTCCTTGCGAGCATCCTGCACTCAGCACAGTGGCACGCAGTAGTGATGTCACAGCACTTATATGTCAGCGCAAGCACAGCGGGATTGCAGGCACATAGCGATGGGGAAGGCTCGCTTGGGAGGGGAGCGGAGTCCCAGGGCTGACACCTGGACCCATAGCACCCTCATGGTCTGCCACTCAGTGAGCTGGATGTGTGTCCTCAGGGAGGCACATCCATCTGAAGCAAGCTGCTGGGGTTGGAGGGTTCCTATACCCATGATCGTGACCACGATTGTTACGCCCCAGGTCTGGAGGTTCTGCAGAGGCCTCACTCTCTGTTGCTTCTCTGAAGGATGGGTACTTTGTTCCCTACGATGCACAGGTGAACTATGTGTTGCGCCCCAGGGCCGTTGGGTACTCGGAAACGGGCTGTTCAACACTTCTGGGGAGTTACAGGGGTCGAGACCCGGCTTCCGTGATCCTGGGTTCAATTGTAAAAGAAGTTCTTGGCTTGTATAGGGAAAAGGGTGGTGTTAAAAGGAATTATTGTTGACACCACCCATGGTTTGTGGCTATAGGTGGTTGGGATGTAGTGTCTCCCCACGAGCAGAGCGGGTCCCCAGGGCAGCTGGTGTAGAGATTAATAGTCTCTGGCAGGCAAGGACTACCTTAGGCCTCGTTACCTTGTTCAGTGGCCTTCACTGCAATTCTGTTCCTGGTTTTACTCACAGCAAGCTCCAAGTACAACAGGTTATCGATGTTACACACTCTTGGATAAGCTGCGGCCTTTTGCAGTCTTTAGTAGAACGGGGGTGGCAGGTATGAGATCCTCGGTGGTGTGCCTGTCCTTCAGCCTCTCACTGGTCCTGTCTCTTTCTCAGCACTGTTGTAAGTGCCTCTGCGCACAAGGCCCTTATCCTGCAGCCACAGGTATGAGTGGGTGACTGGTACCTTGTCCCCGGACCCTTGTCCGGCTGCTATCTCGGGGTATACGCCAGGTGTGTGAGCTACAGCTCCTATGAAGCTCGTAGCCTCCAGGTCAGCGGTTCGGTGATAGACTCCCGTGCCACGTTCAGGTCCGGTCCCTGTTTCTGACCACAACTCCTCTGTCTGGTGGTATCAGTTGCGAATTCGGGCACACAAGCCAATTCAGCTCCACCTGTGCTCCTAGGGTTCTTGGGCTTTCTGGACTCGACTTCTGCCAGCTCTGCACACTAGCTGTTTTCTTGTTGTTACTCCAACTGAAACTACTCTCTTCTTTTTTTTTGTTGTTCCACCCACACTTCTATACCCTTGTTGTTCCACTGGACCCTCCCCCCCTGGGGGTTTTTGTGCAAGGTCCCCGGGGTCCAGTGTGTGTGTTTATGCGGCATTGAGGACACTTTCCCCCACTTTCTGACTACTGGAGGACCACACCCTGGTTTGAGTGCAGTACCCCTCGTGGCATCCCGACCGGTGGGGCGCCACATATGTCATAATAACTGGCATTTCTGATCATGGGGAACTAATGGTCAATGCCATACTGAAGAGTAGAAATGATGGATCTGACCTCACACAAAGGATGAAATGTGGTATACTACTACAGAAGTCATCCACAAGGTAGACCCACCTGTGCCTGCTACAGATGGAGGCCTGTATCTTTCATTAATTCCACCATCTGGACATTAGATGGTCTTCACATATAGAGAGAAATACATTGGAGTTAATGTTAACTGTGTGACATCCGTCACATGGATATATAAAACAAAATGTGTTAACACAGTGAACATACACATTTGTATAAACAGCTACGTTTTGTTGATATACTGCAGGATGTACCCAAAAAATGATTTCAATACATACAACTAAATTCACAGGAACTTGTGCATTAATTACATAGGACAACTCGGGCATCTTTTACATGTTACATCCGTTACACAGTGTTCACTATTACAGTAATATCCAAAAGTGCTGACACCCTTAAAATTGTATTGTCCCAGAATATGAAGTTTTTCTTCCAGAAAATTATTGCAATTACAGATGTTTTGTCATACACATATTTAGATTTGTGTGTTCTGGAACAACACAAAGAAACAGAGAAAAAAGTAAAATTGGGCACAACTTTACAAAAAAAAACATAATGGGCCGGACAAAATTGTTGGCGCATTTCCAAAATTGTGGGTACACAACTCTGTTTCCAGCATGTGAGGCTCGTTTACACTCATCTGTGGCAAGTAACAGGTATGGGCAGTGTGAGAATCACACGTGAAACCAGATAAAAAGGGAAGAAGTTGACTCAATCTTTGCGTTGTGTGTCTGTGTATGCCAAACTAAGGGTACCGTCACACTTGGCGATGTTTCAGTGATCCCGACAACGATATGACCTAGTAAGGATCACTGGAGTGTCGCTACTTGGTCACTGGTGAGATGTCAAACAGTCAGATCACTCAACGACGGAGCAACGATACGGCGACCCGTATAACAACCTCGGCGGTCGTTGGGACTCTGTCACACAGCAGCTAGTCTGACGGCTCAGACCTACGTGGCTGAGTTCTGAGTCACCAACAAGGTTGTTGTGAAGGCGTCAAACACACCGATGCATGCTGGCCAGCGGGAGCCCAACGATGAAAAAATGGTCCAGGACATTCCAACAAAATTGGTGATGTCATAGCGGGGGCCCGGTCGCTGCTACGTGTCAAACATAGCGAGATTGCTGGCAAGGTCGCTGTCGCGTCATAAAACCTGTGACACAAAAGTGATCTCGCTAGTGATCTCACTATATGTAACGGGGGCTTTAGTATGGAGAACAGAAAGAGGAGAATAGAACTGTCTGAGGACTTGACAACAAATTGTTTAAAAATATCAACAATCTCAAGGTTACACGTCCATTTCCGGACATCTTGATGTTATTTTATCCATGGGGCACAACATAACAAGAAGATTACAACCCATGACACTGTAGGTAATCTCCATGGAAGTGGATGACAGAGTAAAAATGATGAAAGGTTGTAATGCAGGATAGTTCAGGTGGTGGATAAATCGCTACAATCAAGTTCTAAAGAAATTCAAGCTGTCCTGCAGGCTTAGGGTACCTTTAGGGTATGTGCACATCAGTCGTTTTATGGGCTGGTTATGACCGGTTTCCGTCGGCGGTTCCCGCTGAGTTTTATGTTAATTTATGTTACTCCTACCCACCGGTAGGATTAACATGCTAGTCAATGGAGTTTATGAAACGCTGTGTACATTACAACGTTTTTCTTCTTGACGATTTCAGTTTATTCACCGGTTTCCGACCGGTTGTCAAAGATAGAGCAAGCGACTTCTTTTCAGCGTTTTTCCAGCGGGTCCAGCTGAACAAGTGCAGCAAAGACCAGTCTGGAAATCGCTAAGGAACACGCCGGGGAAATCGCCAAGAACACGCTGTACGACCGCTAGTAACCCGATCACAAATCGTTAGCAAAACGCTAACAAAACCAGTGACACTAGCGAGTGCAGAAAACTCAGTTTCTGCTAATCTCCACCGGTTCCCGGTCGTTCTGCAAAGATGCAGAAACGACTGATGTGCACATACCCTTACACGCGGCTACATTTCTAGGGTGGCTACAGGTAACTCACTGGTTGCAGTGAAATCATGGAGACAAGGTTCTATCTTGCTGCTGTGTACAAATGGAATAATCTCTCCATGATTTCACTGCAACCAGTAAGTTACCTGTAGCCACCCTAGAAATGTAGCCGCGTGTAAAGATACCCTTAGGGGGCATCAGTGTTAGTGCAAACTATCCGTCCACATGTGAATGACATAAAACACTATGGAGGAGACCCAGGAGAACCCCACTGCTGAGACATAAAAAAGCAAAACTGCAGTTTGCCATAATGTACCTGATTAGCCTAAATCCATCTTGTGGAGAGATGTGACCAAGATAGAGCTTTTTGGTAAATCTCATCATTCTACTATTTATTGAAAATAGAATGAGGCCAACAAAGAAAGAACACAGGACCTACAGTCAAGTATGGTGGAGGTCAGAGATGTTATATAGGGTTGTTTTGCTGCCTTTGTCACTTGGAGTCTTCACTGTGTGCAAGATATCATGAAATCTGAAGATTATCAAAGCATTTTGGGTCACAAAGTAGAGCCCAGTGTCAGAAAGCTAAGTGTGTCCTAGGTCATGGGTCTTCCAGCAATACAATAACCCCAAATACTTCAAGAAGCCCTAGAAACGGATGGAAACAAAGTGCTGGAGAGATCTGAACTGTCAGCAATGAGTCCGGATCTAAATCCCATTGATCACCTGTGGAGACATCTTAAAACTGTGGTTGAGAGAAGACGCCTCAAATATGAGAGACCAGAGCAGATCATAAAGAAGAGTCTAAAATTCCAGGTGAGAAGAAGCTTATGGACGGTTATAGGAAGAGACTGATTGCAGGGATTTATTACAAAGGGAGAAACCAAATATTAACGGGAACCTGTCACCAAAAATAACCTTTCTAACCTGTTAATACCTGTCCCTGCAGCCTTACAATACTTTCTAAGCCTTCCCCATCTGACCTATTTTAGTAATCTCGGAGTAGAATAAAGTAGTTAGTGTGGCGCCCCACTATATAGGTGCCACAAAAGGGGTACTACACCCATAAAAGTGGTGTAGTCACCCCACTGCAAGTGGAGCTATGGACAGTAGGTGGAACCCTATACCCACACCCCCACACTAGTCACACAGTGGGAGGGACGTCGGGGGGGGGGGGGGGGATGCATATAGTAACCTCCAGGGGGCACTAGTCTAGAGTCAGTCTAGGACTCAGGGAGGAAGATGGTGGGTCTGGACCAGGTAAGGTGCGTCTGGGTCAGGCTCACCAGGAGAAAGAAGGGACTCCTCGGCTGAGGGACCCAGGGAAGAACAGACAGAACAGATCCCAGACACGAAGAAGGAGTGGGGAGCAAAGTAACCGGAGAGTTTGCCCCAGGAGAAAAATCGGGTACCGGAGCCCGCACCTGTGATAACCTTCAAGGCTCACAGAAAATCCGTTGTTCGGGGGTATCTTTAGATAGGGCCCTGACTCCTAAAGAACCCATTAGAGGGGAATCAGGAACTGCAGAACAGCCCGCAGCGCTCATAAGAAGGTTCGCCCGATGGGAGCAAGGGAGGTAAAGAGGAACAGCAGGAGGTCAGATTCAATCTATATGAGATCAGACTTCACCGCCACTGGGAAGCATGGGGAAAGGAAAGAACAAGAAAGGCACACAGTGAATCCATCTACCAACCATAGAAATCCACTTGCAGCGCCCGTAGCCATTTGTCGCAATAACATCTTACTGCACTGAAGGACTGTAATGATTACAAAAGGTTTTTCAGTAAAGTACCCGGTGAAGTGACTTCTCGACTCTGCTGCATCTTTCCTTGCATGAACTGATTCCTTTCACAGAATCGCTGCCCCGGCGGTCCAGTCCTGCCTGCGGAGGACTATACCATCACTGCCACCGACCACCGGAGGACTGTAGCGGTGCTGGTGAGCATCACCAGGTACTGCAGGTGGCGTCACAAAGTTTATTTTATTTTTGACTCATTCAGTGACCACCAGGGCCACAGTCTCAGGCAGCCACCTGTGACCTCCAGACTACCAGCCTGAGATCTGAGTACCCTGCCCTGTGCGCGTCGTTAGCAAACTTACAAAATCCACGACAGCGGGGCAATCCTCGCTGCGTTTGTGACGGGTAGGCAGGTCCCCGGTGCCTCGCAACCCCCGCCTCGCCGCTCTATTACGCCCTAATGGGCGTCATTACAGCCTACAGAGCACGGGCACTATTTAAATCTCGCGCCCGCAATGTCACCGCTGCGACGCAGTCACGTGACGCTGGGATCGTGTCACTTCCGGTCACCGCAAGGCTCACAGGCAAACTAAGCGCATGCGCAGATTGCATGCTGAAGTCGGCCTGTGTGAGACCAGCGGCGACCGGAAGTGACGCAATCCCGGCGTCACGTGACCGCATCTCAGCAGTGACGTTGCGGGCGCGAGATTTAAATCGTGCCCGCACTCTGCAGGCTATAATGACGCCCATTAGGGCGTAATAGAGCGGCAAGGCGGGGGTAGCGCGGCACAGGGGACCTGCCTACCCGTCACAAACGCAGCGAGGAACTCCCCGCTGTCATGGATTTTGTACGTTTGCTAACTACTTTATTCTATTCCTGATTACTAAAATAGGTCAGATAGGGATGGCTTCGATAGTAGTGTAAGGCTGCAGGGACAGGTATTAACAGGTTAGGAAGGTGATTTTGGGTGACGGGTTCCCTTTAAGTTGGGAGGGACAACAATTTTGTTCACACCATTTTGGGGGTTTTGTGTGACATTATCCAATTTGACTTTTTTTCTTTTCTTTTTTTTAATTGTTCCAATACACACAAAGGAAATAAACGTATATAACAAGACGTGTGTAACTGCAATAATTGTCTGGGAGAAATATCTCTTTTCAGGGGCCAACACTCCCGGCTATAAGAATTATTTGCAATCTAATATTTCTATATCATATGGTATAAAATAAATATGTTTATCTAATATTTTATGCATTCAGTAGTGCACAGTGCAGAAAATACATAAAACACTCAGCTAAGTACTAACTATATTAAATCATAGACCGCATAAGACTTTAGGACTTATTAACTGTAAGACGTCATGTTGCGTTATACTGTAGGGTCTGATTACAATATTAACCTGCAGATATAGGGTTAATCTGCAGCAGGATAAGGTGCTTAAAGTGCTGTACCTTAAAATCTGCAACAGGATAAAGTGCTTAAAGTGCTGTACAGGATACCATTATAACATTAGGTTATTCTGCATGTGAACACCGCCACCTGGTGGTACAATTATTATTTAGCAGCTTTGTCACCAGATTACACAGCACAAACTGGATACAGAATCAGTGCTCAAATTGGAAAGGACGAGCTTCCGTCTGTCTGTCACCTCAAATGTGTGCTGCACCCCAATCTCTGGGCCTCAGCAGCCACAGACCAAATATGTGCAAGTGACTGCCAAGGCCAAGGGATGACTGAAGAGTCAGGATATCATTCAATACATGGAATAAGCTTCCCCACTCCAAGACAACCCCTATCAATGTCCCTAAATAAAAAGCCTACCAACCTCCTGAACGGGCACGGCTCCAAGTGTTGTAGTCTATCTGCCGACAGTCACATAACGTAACAATGTTGTTAGACTGCGGTGTACACAGTGCTCAGAGTGGAGCCACCTCAGGAGTAAGTATGGCTTTTTTCATTAGGCATATTAAAAGCTTTGAAAAAGAGGTTATACAATCATGGACCCTTTTGTTGTCCTCTGACCCACTGTATGCCGGCCATCGCCCTTTTTCTTGTCCTCTGACACATTGCATGCCGGCCATCGCCCTTTTTCTTGTCCTCTGACACATTGCATGCCGGCCATCGCCCTTTTTCTTGCCCTCTGACACATTACATGCCGGCCCTCACCCATTTTTTTTGCCCTCTGACACATTGCATGCCAGTTCTCACCCTTTTTTTTGCCCTCTGACACACTGCATGCCGGCCATCGCCCTTTTTCTTGCCCTCTGACACATTACATGCCGGCCCTCACCCATTTTTTTTGCCCTCTGACACATTGCATGCCGGCCCTCACCCTTTTTTTTGCCCTCTGACACATTACATGCCAGTTCTCACCCTTTTTTTTGCCCTCTGACACACTGCATGCCGGCCATCACCCTTTTTTTTGCCCTCTGACACATTGCATGCTGGCCATCGCCCTTTTTTTTGCCCTCTGACACATTGCATGCTGGCCATCGCCCTTTTTTTTGCCCTCTGACACATTACATGCCAGTTCTCACCCTTTTTTTTGCCCTCTGACACATTGCATGCCGGCCCTCACCTTTTTTTTGCCCTCTGACACATTGCATGCTGGCCATCGCCGTTTTTTTTTTGCCCTCTGACACATTACATGCCAGTTCTCACCCTTTTTTTTTGCCCTCTGACACACTGCATGCCGGCCATCACCCTTTTTTTTGCCCTCTGACACATTGCATGCTGGCCATCGCCGTTTTTTTTTGCCCTCTGACACATTACATGCCAGTTCTCACCCTTTTTTTTTGCCCTCTGACACATTGCATGCCGGCCCTCACCCTTTTTCTTGCCCTCTGACACATTGCATGCTGGCCATCACCCTTTTTCTTGCCCTCTGACCCACTGCATGCCGGCCCTCACCCTTTTGTTGTCCTCTGACCCACTGCATGCCGCCCATCACCCTTTTGTTGTCCTCTGACCCACTGCATGCCGGCCATCGCCCTTTTTTTTGCCCTCTGACACATTACATGCCAGTTCTCACCCTTTTTTTTGCCCTCTGACACATTGCATGCCGGCCCTCACCCTTTTTTTTTGCCCTCTGACACATTGCATGCCGGCCCTCACCCTTTTTTTTTGCCCTCTGACACATTGCATGCCGGCCATCGCCCTTTTTTTTGCCCTCTGACACATTGCATGCCGGCCATCGCCCTTTTTCTTGCCCTCTGACACACTGCATGCTGGCCATCACCCTTTTTCTTGCCCTCTGACACATTGCATGCTGGCCATCACCCTTTTTCTTGCCCTCTGACCACTGCATGCCGGCCCTCACCCTTTTGTTGTCCTCTGACCCACTGCATGCCGCCCATCACCTTTTTGTTGTCCTCTGACCCACTGCATGCCGGCCATCGCCCTTTTTCTTGCCCTCTGACCCACTGCATGCCGGCCCTCACCCTTTTTCTTGCCCTCTGACACATTGCATGCTGGCCATCACCCTTTTTTCTTGCCCTCTGACCCACTGCATGCCGGTACCTTTTCCTTACACCGCTTTTTCTTGCCCTCTGACCCACTGCATGCCGGCCCTCACCCTTTTTCTTGCCCTCTGACACATTGCATGCCGGCCATCACCCTTTTTCTTGCCCTCTGACACATTGCATGCCGGCCCTCACCCTTTTTTTGCCCTCTGACACATTGCATGCCGGCCCTCACCCTTTTTCTTGCCTCTGACACACTGCATGCCGGCCCTCACCCTTTTTCTTGCTCTCTGACACATTGCATGCCGGCCCTCACCCTTTTTCTTGCCATCTGACACATTACATCGCCACCTTTTTTGCTTGAACATCATCGGCATCCCTTTTTTTTGCCCTCTGACACATTGCATGCTGGCCATCGCCCTTTTTTTGCCCTCTGACACATTCATGCCAGCCTCTCTCCACCCTTTTTTTTGCCCTCTGGACACATTGCATGCTGGCCATCGCCCTTTTTCTTGCCTTCTGACACATTGCATGTCGGCCCTCACCCTTTTTCTTGCTCTCTGACACATTGCATGCTGGCCATCGCCTTTTTTTTGCCCTCTGACCCACTGCATGCCGGCCCTCACCCTTTTTTTTGCCCTCTGACACATTGCATGCTGGCCATCGCCCTTTTCTTGCCCTCTGACACATTGCATGCTGGCCATCGCCCTTTTTTTGCCCTCTGACACATTGCATGCTGGCCCTCACCCTTTTTCTTGCTCTCTGACACATTGCATGCTGGCCATCGCCCTTTTTTTTGCCCTCTGACCACATGCATGCCGGCCCTCACCCTTTTTTTGCCCTCTGACACATTGCATGCTGGCCATCGCCCTTTTCTTGCCCTCTGACACATTGCATGCCGGCCCTCACCCTTTTTCTTGCCTCTGACACATTGCATGCCGGCCCTCACCCTTTTTTTGCCCTCTGACCCACTGCATGCCGGCCCTCACCCTTTTTCTTGCCCTCTGACACATTGCATGCCGGCCATCACCCTTTTTCTTGCCCTCTGACACATTGCATGCCGGCCCTCACCCTTTTTCTTGCCCTCTGACACATTGCATGCGGCCATCACCCTTTTTCTTGCCCTCTGACACATTGCATGCTGGCCATCACCCTTTTTCTTGCCCTCTGACACACTGCATGCCGGCCCTCACCCTTTTTTTGCCCTCTGACACATTGCATGCTGGCCATCACCCTTTTTCTTGTCCTCTGACACACTGCATGCCGGCCCTCACCCTTTTTCTTGCCCCTGACACATTGCATGCTGGCCCGCAACCTTTTTCTTGCTCTCTGACACATTGCATGCCGGCCTCACCCTTTTTCTTGCTCTCTGACACATTGCATGCCGGCCCTCACCCTTTTTCTTGCCCTCTGACACATTCCATGCCAGTTCTCACCCTTTTTTTTGCCCTCTGACACATTGCATGCTGGCCATCGCCCTTTTTTTTGCCCTCTGACACATTACATGCTAGTTCTCACCCTTTTTTTGCCCTCTGACACATTGCATGCTGGCCATTGCCCTTTTTCTTGCCTTCTGACACATTGCATGCCGGCCATCGGCCATTTTTTTTGCCCTCTGACACATTGCATGCTGGCCCTCACCCTCTTTTTCTTGCTCTCTGACACATTGCATGCTGGCCATCCCCTTTTTTTTGCCCTCTGACCCACTGCATGCCGGCCCTCACCCTTTTTTTTGCCCTCTGACACATTGCATGCTGGCCATCGCCCTTTTCTTGCCCTCTGACACATTGCATGCCGGCCCTCACCCTTTTTCTTGCTCTCTGACACATTGCATGCCGGCCCTCACCCTTTTTTTGCCCTCTGACCCACTGCATGCCGGCCCTCACCCTTTTTCTTGCCCTCTGACACATTGCATGCCGGCCATCACCCTTTTTCTTGCCCTCTGACACACTGCATGCCGGCCCTCACCCTTTTTTTGCCCTCTGACACATTGCATGCCGGCCATCACCCTTTTTCTTGCCCTCTGACACACTGCATGCCGGCCCTCACCCTTTTTTTGCCTCTGACACATGCATGCCGGCCCTCACCCTTTTTCTTGTCCTCTGACACATGCATGCCGGCCCTCACCCTTTTTCTTGCCCTCTGACACATTGCATGCTGGCCATCACCCTTTTTCTTGCCCTCTGACACATTGCATGCTGCCATCACCTTTTTCTTGTCCTCTGACACATGCATGCGGCCCACACCCTTTTTCTTGCCCTCTGACACATTGCATGCGGCCATCGCCCTTTTTCTTGCCCTCTGACACATGCATGCCGGCCCTCACCCTTTTTCTTGCCCTCTGACACATTGCATGCCGGCCATCGCCCTTTTTCTTGCCCTCTGACCACACTGCATGCCGGCCCTCACCCTTTTTCTTGCCCTCTGACACATTACATGCAGTTGCTCACCCTTTTTCTTGCCCTCTGACACATGCATGCCGGCCCTCACCCTTTTTTTCCCCTCTGACACACTGCATGCCGGCCTCACCCTTTTTCCTTTGCTCCCTCTGACACATTGCATGCCAACCATCGCCCTTTTTCTTGCCCTCTGACACATTGCATGCTGGCCCTCACCCTTTTTCTTGCCCTCTGACACATTGCATGCCACCTCGACCCTTTTTCTTGCCCTCTGACACATTGCATGCCGGCCATCACCCTTTTTTTTGCCCTCTGACACATTGCATGCCGGCCCTCACCCTTTTTTTGCCCTCTGACACATTGCTATGGCCCTCACCCTTTTTCTTGCCCTCTGACACATTGCATGCGGCCATCGCCCTTTTTCTTGCCCTCTGACACATTGCATGCTGGCCCTCACCCTTTTTCTTGCCCTCTGACACATTGCATGCCAACCCTCGCCCTTTTTCTGCCCTCTGACACATTGCATGCTGGCCATCACCCTTTTTTTTGCCCTCTGACACATTGCATGCCGGCCCTCACCCATTTTTTTGCCCTCTGACACATTGCATGCTGGCCTCTACCCTTTTTCTTGCCCTCTGACACATTGCATGCGGCCCTCACCCTTTTTCTTGCCCTCTGACACATTGCATTGCAACCTCGCCCTTTTTCTTGCCCTCTGACACATTGCATGCTGGCCCTCACCCTTTTTTTGCCCTCTGACACATTGCATGCGGCCCTCACCCATTTTTTTTGCCCTCTGACATCCATTGCATGCCGAGTGCTCTCCCTTTTTTTTGCCCTCTGACACATTGCATGCCGGTCCCTCCACAACGCCATTTTTTTGCCCTCTGACACATTGCATGCCGGTCCTCTCCCTTTTTCTTGCCCTCTGACACATTTCATGCGGCCTTTACTGCCACTTTTGTTGTCCTCTCTGACCCACTGCATGCCGGCCTTCATTGATGCTTTTTCTTGCCCTCTGACCCTCATTCAGGTGGCACTTACTCAGCACTACCTGGAAGCAGTACCAAGGATAATTATAAATGAAGCAGTTCAAATGTTTTAATAAAACCCAGGAAGGGCCAGGACCATGGAGTGGTGGTCAGGGGGACAGGGGAAGCACCTAGCTGGTAGAAGGAGCGTATGATATGTGGATGGAGAGGGCGGCACATTATGGGAGGTGGGGACAGTAGTTACAATACTAGGGGCAGCTATGTGAGCGGAGCCTTAGTAATGCAAGATAGAGATAGAGTACAAGGTGTATAGTGAGGCCAGGAGGGCTTCTCTGGTGTGCTCACCTTGATTCTGAGGCAATGCACATGTCCTGGCCTTAGGGCCGCTTTACACGTCGCGATATCGTTCCAATATTTCATACAATTTCACGGGAGCGCGCACATTTTTGGCACTTGTCCAAGATCGCATAGGAGATGTCACACAGGGAGATATTGGCAGGCAACGCAATTACGATGGTGTACGCCCCTTTTTTGCGCTGGGTATGAGCAACTCAGGGAACGACTATTTAACATTGGAGTGAATAGGGGAAGATGCGCTCCAAATCATACGATAGTTGTGCCGTCACATAGCACGATCATGCCAGATCGCATATGCAGTATTGAACGGTTGAAGGGCTTGCACATTCTTCTTGCAATATCATAGGTACGATTTTTTCCCGTCGCATTGCCCATGTACACAACACAACGCACGAACGATATCAACTGCAATGGCCACACCACGTGACTTTTTATATAATTTTATATATTTTGATAGCGATATTGCGACATGTAACGCGGCCCTTAGAGTCTACATATTGGTGTAAATAACAATTCCTATTAGTCCCCTTAGAGGACATGAACCTGAGATTGTCTGATCACTGGTGCTATATACAGCAGTACAGCAGTATAGGGCAAATAACACAGTTTTCTATGACTCCCAGCTACAGGCCGGGTGTCACAGGGGAGATATCGACTATATACAGTGTTGGCCAAAAGTATTGACACCCCTGCAATTCTGTCAGATAATACTCCGTTTCTTCCTGAAAATGATTGCAATCACAAATTCTTTGGTATTATTATCTTCATTTAATTTGTCTTCAATGAAAAAACACAAAGGAGAATAAAGCAAAAAGCAAAACATTCATCATTTCACACAAAACTCCAAAAATGGGCCGGACAAAAGTATTGGCACCCTCAGCCTAATACTTGGTTGCACAACCTTTAGGCAAAATAACTGCGATCAACCGCTTCCGGTAACCATCAATGAGTTTCTTACAATGCTCTGCTGGAATTTTAGACCATTCTTTTTTGGCAAACTGCTCCAGGTCCCTGATATTTGAAGGGTGCCTTCTCCAAACTGCCATTTTTAGATCTCCACAGGTGTTCTATGGGATTCAGGTCTGGACTCATTGCTGGCCACCTTAGAAGTCTCCAGTGCTTTCTCTCAAACCATTTTCTAGTGCTTTTTGAAGTGTGTTTTGGGTCATTGTCCTGCTGGAAGACCCATGACCTCTGAGGGAGACCCAGCTTTCTCACACTGGGCCCTACATTATGCTGCAAAATGTGTTGGTAGTCTTCAGACTTCATAATGCCATGCACACGGTCAAGCAGTCCAGTGCCAGAGGCAGCAAAGCAACCCCAAAACATCAGGGAACCTCCGCCATGTTTGACTGTAGGGACCGTGTTCTTTTCTTTGAATGCCTCTTTTTTTCTCCTGTAAACTCTATGTTGATGCCTTTGCCCAAAAAGAGAGAACATTCTTCCAAAACGTTTTAGGCTTTCTCAGGTAAGTTTTGGCAAACTCCAGCCTGGCTTTTTAATGTGTCGGGGTAAGATGTGGGGTCTTCCTGGGTCTCCTACTATACAGTCCCTTTTCATTGAGACGCCGACGGATAGTACGGGTTGACACTGTTGCACCCTCGGACTGCAGGGCAGCTTGAACTTGTTTGGATGTTAGTCGAGGTTCTTTATCCACCATCCGCACAATCTTGTGTTGAAATCTCTTGCCAATTTTTCTTTTGTGTCCACATTTAGGGCCATGGGCTTTAAACTTCTTGATGACACTGCGCACGGTAGACACAGGAACATTCAGGTCTTTGGAGATGGACTTGTAGCTTTGAGATTGCTCATGCTTCCTCACAATTTGGTTTCTCATGTCCTCAGACAGTTCTTTGGTCTTCTTTCTTTTCTCCATGCTTAATGTGGTACACACAAGGACACAGGACAGAGGTTGAGTCAACTTTAATCCATGTCAACTGGCTGCAAGTGTGATTTAGTTATTGCCAACACCTGTTAGGTGCCACAGGTAAGTTACAGGTGCTGTTAATTACACAAATTAGAGAAGCATCACATGATTTTTCTAACAGTGCCAATACTTTTGTCCACCCCCTTTTTTATGTTTGGTGTGGAATTATATCCAATTTGGCTTTAGGACAATTCTTTTTGTGTTTTTTCATTGAAGACAAATTAAATGAAGATAATAATACCAAAGAATTTGTGATTGCAATCATTTTCAGGAAGAAACTGAGTATTATCTGACAGAATTGCAGGGGTGTCAATACGGTTGGCCATGACTGTAGTACAGCCGGCATCAGCCCTCAGTGAAGCCGCTCTGCTACATTATACCGTGTGGCACCCCACTATGTAGGTGCCACAGAGGGGTACTGCACCCGTAAAAGAGGTGTAGTCACCCCAGCTGCAAGTGGAATTCAGGATGATAGGCGGAACCCTAAACCCACACCCCACACTAGGTCACACAGTGGGAGGGAACCCAGGAGGGTATTTAGTCACCTCTAGGGAAAACTAGTGGTTCAGAGAGTTAGTTGAGTTCCAGGCAGGGAGCCTGAGGGAGCAAGGAACAACAATGACAGTTCCCAGATACTGAGAACGAGTGGGGGATAGAGGAACTTAAGAGAGTTCGCCCCAGGAGAGAATCCGGGTACCGGAGCCCGCACCTGTAGGAACCTTCAAGGCCTGCAGAAAATCCGAAGCACGGGGTATATCTATATACAGCCCTGATTCTCGAGCGACCAATAGAGGGAAACAGACACAGCCAGGCAAGCTGCAGTGTTCAACAGAAGGTTACCCGATGGGAGCAAGAGAAGGAAAGAGAGAGAGACAGCAGGAGGTCAAATCTACTCTATGAGGTCAGGGTTCACACCAGTTACTGAGAAGCATTGAAGAATTGGAACAAGAAAGGCACACGCTGGGGCTCCGACCAGCTACCAGAGATCCGCTTGCAGCCAACCGTAGCCATTTGTCATTTAACATCTTACTGCACTGAGGACTGTAATAACGCTGCTGAAGTTCCAGTAAAGTACCGGGCAAAGTGACTTTGACTCTGCTGCATCTTCTTTGCATGAACTCATCCCTTTCACAGATTTCCTGCCCGGAGGTCTCAGTCCTGCCTTCGGAGGACTACAACATCTCAGCCGCAATACCACCGACCTCCGGAGGACTGTGGCGGCGCTGGTGACATCTCACCAGGTACTGCAGGTGGCGTCACGACAAACAACAAACTTGTACATGATCCCCTGTAAATAAATCCCCTTTTGAAGTGTCACCCAGGACACGGGATCAGGTGCGGCCGCCATTCCCCGTGATAACGCTAACCCTCTGCCGTCTGATACCCGAGTACCCCACAGCCTGGGGCTTGACATACCTGACACACTCAATGATGGATATATCTCACGAGAGGTGTTGAGTTGTGAATTCTAAATTGGGAGACTGCTCCTCTCACCTTCCCCTACAAGATCATGATATCTTTGTTTGTGTGTGTATTTATATAATGTAAAATATGTGTTCTCATCTGTTGGCAGAGAAAAGACTGCGCATGAGGTGGGCAGAGACAGCGCACGAGGCGGACAGAGACAGCACATGAGGTGGGCAGAGAGAGCACACAAGGCAGGCAGAGACATCGCACGAGGCCGGCAGACACAGCTCAGGAGGGGCAGAGAGAACGCACGAGGAAGGCAGAGACAGTGCGCACGAGGCGGGCAGAGACAGCGCAGGAGGGGCAGATAGAGTGCACGAGGCAGGCAGAGACAGCGGGCAAGAGGCGGGCAGAGACAGCGCAGGAGGGGCAGAGAGCGCACAAGGCAGGCAGAGACAGTGCGCACGAGGCCGGCAGAGAGAGCGCAGGATGGGCAGAGAGTGCACGAGTCAGGCAGAGACAGCGTGCACGAGGCGGACAGAGCAGGCACAGGAGAGGCAAAGAGAGCGCACGAGGTAGGCAGAGACAGCGCGCACGAGGTGGGCAGAGACAGCACAGGAGGGCAAGAGAGCGCACGAGACAGGCAGAGACAGCGCGTACAAGGCAGGCAGAGACAGCGTGCAGAGGTGGGCAGAGACAGCACACGAGGTGGGCAGGACACACATGAGGTGGGCAGAGACAGTGCAGGAGGGGCAGAGAGAGCGCATGAGGCAGGCAGAGACAGCGCACACGAGGCGGGCAGAGACAGCGCAGGAGGGGAAGAGAAAGCGCATGAGGCGGTAGAGACAGTGCGCACGAGGTGGGCAGAAACAGCACATGAGGTGGGCAGAGACAGCGCACATAAGGCGAGCAGAGACAGCGCACTGGGGGAGAAGGCAGGTCAAAGGAGAGAGTGCAGATGGAAGGAGACAGCACAGGGGGACACAGGAAAAGACACACTTTCCCACACCTGCACACTACAGTACTTTGCTCCTCACTCAGCAGAACAGAGGGAGTGTGCGTGTGCAGGAGTGCAATGGAGGAGACAGTGTATGAGTGACGTAGGACTTGTCACCCACATGAAACGGAGGAGGAATATGTGATTTCAAGAAGAAAGGAGGTGCTGGACCGAGACCTGCAAGACCCATCGGACCGGACCACCCCCAGGTGAGTATAATAAAAGATAATTTTATGTCATACCAATCGGCCCAGGGTCTTTTGTACAGTATTCTAGAATGAGGTATATGAGGTTTTACTGGTGGTAGCCGCAGCTTAAGCTGCTTTCACACTGGCAAATTTTAAATCTGTCGGGCATACAGAAAAACCCTGTATGCCCACGGATTCCCACGCAACAGGCAAACTGGATGCTGGAAGCAGCATCTGTTTGCATACTTTTCATGGATCTGTAAGATCTATAATGACACGCCCCCTAGGGGGTGTCATTATCAACAGCGCCAAGTGCATGTTTTGCGTATACGCACTTCATGTGTCATCCATACTGTCCGTGGCTTTCCGCGCCCATAGGCACTCGTTCTTAATTTTCATCTGGTGACAATTTTACTGATATAATTTTTCTTGAGTGCCCCGTATTGTATTTTGTTGCAATGTTGGGCGGCAAAAGATGTAGCTCTGGCATTGAGATTTTTTCTATTGTTACACTGTTTACTGGTCAGACTAATATAGTTTATATTTTGATAGATCGGGCTTTTAGAAATGTAGAGATGCCAAATGTGCATTTTTTTTATTTTTAATGGGGCAAAAGTAGGGTGATTTGAACTTTTGTACTTTTCAAATATTTTTTTAAAACTTTTTTTTAACTTTTTTTCAGTCCCTGAAGCTATGATTGTCTGATTGTCTATCCTATGTATAGCAGAGATCACAATTACATATGGACTCCGGCCACAAGCTAGCTTTCACAAGAAAATCAAAATGATTGGTAAGGGGGTCATCAGCAAACTCCTGGCTGTCATGGCAACCTATTGTTTTTTCCAGTGTAAATCCTCCAGTCTGCAGTCACTCTGTGTCTCTCTATAAGACTGCAGACCTCTGAATCCTAACATTGTCCGCTTTGTGAGGGTTCACAGATGTCAGCACCAGGAATGCCCGTGGTGTGGCCACAAATATGCAACATGCAGGCCGACAGCCATGATCAAACTAGAGGAGAGCGGCCTTACTGAATGTGCGAGGCCAGAAAGAGTCGAATTGTGACTGCGAGTCTGTATAGCACACAATAGGGGTCACATAACTGCCGTTACTGGCCCTGACACCAGTGAATCCTCACAGCACTGCAAGCAATGTGAGGATTCACAGGTCTGCAGTCACATAGAGACACACAGAGGGACTGCAGGATTTACACTGGAAAACCCCTTTTAGGAAATTGGGTTAGGAGGCAGTCAGTGTCTTATATCGAGCCCTCTCACCTGTCTGTCTCCTGTCTCTCTCTTCTTTCTTGCTTGTCCCCTGGCTGTCTTTCTCTCTTGTTTCCTTTACAGTATCTTGTGCCCTACCTCACTGTCTTTTGTCTCTTCTATAATTTTTTCTTTTCCCGCTGTTTTCTTCCCTATGCTTCTCTCTGCCCCCCGCGACACTCCACAGTGTGTGCTGCTGCTCCTGGTGAGGGCATAAGGATTCCGCAACTGCAGGGGAGTTTCTAGGCTCCTGGAGGGGAGGGCTCCGCTGGCTGCAGGGTGGTGAGTGAGTGTTTCTCCCCAAGTCAGGATGCTCCTGAAATCGGCGTTCTCTCAGTGGCGTTCTCTCAGGGGGACACCAGTGGCTAACCTTCAGGCCCTGGGGCCCCAATGCAAAGGCTCCAACGGGGGCCCCCAATTATTGCAAGTCTTAATAGTATTAGTCTTTTTCTATTGGCCAAAGGAACTTTTGAGGTCCCCCTAGGTGCAGGGCCCGATGCAATTGCAACCCCTGCACCTGTTGTAGTTACGCCCTGGGCTACACAGTCAGTACTTTTGCTGCAGAAGCATTGTGTTGCCCTGATAAAGGTAGTGAGTCGGGGCACTTCTTATTGCCGATTCTGATTGTAACAATCGGTTCGAGACTGTGGAGAACTGGCCGAATCCCACTCCTGCTGATGAGGCTAAAATGTTCAGGTCCGGAGAGCCACCGGCCAATCCAAGCATTGCTGCACCCTACAGGGAATCTGATTGTGTCACTTGCTGTCTGTTTCCTGTAGTCTTATGAAAATCACTGTTTTATCAGCAGGAGATTATCACTAGAGGTTTAGTAAACCTGCGGCCATCTAGTCCAACATATTTATGTGCGGTGTATAGCCATATCCATATACCCGATATTCAGCCTTTGGTGTACACTGTCCATAAGCATGATATGGTGGGATGTAGTCATTGTATGGCCATGTTATGCAGTGACTGTATGGCGGTATTATGGAGTCACTAAATGGCTGTATTATGCAGTTACTGTATGGTGGTGTTATGCAGCCAGTATGGCAGTATTATGCAGTTACTGTATCCTGATGTTATACAGTCACCGGTGGTGTTATGCAGTCCCTGTATGGCGGTGTTATGTAGTCACTGTATGGAAGCATTATTCAGTCACTGTATGGTGGTGTTATGCAGTCACTGTATAGTGGTATTATGCAGTCACTGTTTGGCAAAATTGTTCAGTCAATGTATAGTGGTGTTATTCAGTGACACTATGGTGGTGTTTTGCAGTCATTGTATGGCGGTGTTTTGTGGTTGCTGTATGGAGGTGTTATGCAGTCATTATTTGGACATGCTATACAATCACTCTATGGAGGTGTTATGTAGTCATTCTATGGTGGTGTTATCCAGTCAATGTATGGTGGTGTTATCCAGTCACTGTATGGCGGTGTTATGTAGTCACTGCATGGCGGCATTAAGCAGTCACTGTATGGCGATATTATATAGTCACTGTATGGTGGTGTTATGCAGTCACTGGCAGTATTATGCAGTCACAGTATGGTGGTATGATGCAGTCACTGTTTGGCGATGGTATGCCGTCACTGTTTGGCAGTATTGTGCTGTCACTGAATGGCTATATTATTCAGTCAATGTATAGTGGTGTTGTGCAGTCACTGATTGGCGGTGTCATGCAGTCATTAAATGGCGGATTATGCAGTCATTGTATGGCGGGGTTATGCAGTCACTATTGGGACTATTTGTCTATTTGTTTTGCAGTCACTGTATGGCGGTGTTATGTAGTCACTGCATGGCGGCATTAAGCAGTCACTGTATGGCGGTGTTTTGCAGTCACTGTATGGTGGTGTTTTGCAGTCACTGCATGGTGGTGTTTTGCAGTCACTGTATGGCGGTGTTTTGCAGTCACTGCATGCAGTGTTTTGCAGTCACTGTATGGCGGTGTTTTGCAGTCACTGCATGCAGTGTTTTGCAGTCACTGCATGGTGGTGTTTTGCAGTCACTCTATGGCAGTGTTAAGCAGTCACTCTATGGCATTGTAAAGCAGTCACTCTTGGCAGTGTTTTTCAGTCACTGTATGGCGGTGTTTTGCAGTCACTGCATGGAGGTGTTTTGCAGTCACTGTATGGCGGTGTTTTGCAGTCACTGCATGCAGTGTTTTGCGGTCACTCTATGGCAGTGTTAAGCAGTCACTGTATGGCGGTGTTTTGCAGTCACTGTATGGCGGTGTTTTGCAGTCACTGCATGGTGGTGTTTTGTAGTCACTCTATGGCAGTGTTAAGCAGTCACTCTATGGCAGTGTTATGCAGTCACTCTTTGGCAGTGTTTTGCAGTCACTCTATGGCGGTATTTTGCAGTCACTGCATGGTGGTGTTTTGCAGTCACTGTATGGCGGTGTTTTGCAGTCAGTGTATGGCGGTGTTTTGCAGTCACTGCATGGTGGTGTTTTGTAGTCACTCTATGGCAGTGTTAAGCAGTCACTCTATGGCATTGTAAAGCAGTCACTCTTTGGCAGTGTTATGCAGTCACTCTTTGGCAGTGTTTTGCAGTCACTCTATGGCGGTATTTTGCAGTCACTGCATGGCGGTGTTTTGCAGTCACTGCATGGTGGTGTTTTGCAGTCACTGCATGGTGGTGTTTTGCAGTCAGTGTATGGCTGTGTTTTGCAGTCACTGCATGGTGAAGCAGTCACTCTATGGCATTGTAAAGCAGTCACTCTATGGCATTGTAAAGCAGTCACTCTTTGGCAGTGTTTTGCAGTCACTGTATGGCGGTGTTTTGCAGTCACTCTATGGCGGTATTTTGCAGTCACTGCATGGTGGTGTTTTGCAGTCAGTGTATGGCGGTGTTTTGCAGTCACTGCATGGTGGTGTTTTGTAGTCACTCTATGGCAGTGTTAAGCAGTCACTCTATGGCATTGTAAAGCAGTCACTCTTTGGCAGTGTTTTGCAGTCACTGTATGGCGGTGTTTTGCAGTCACTGCATGGTGGTGTTTTGCAGTCACTGTATGGCGGTGTTTTGCAGTCACTGTATGGCGGTGTTTTGCAGTCACTGTATGGCGGTGTTTTGCAGTCACTGCATGGTGGTGTTTTGTAGTCACTCTATGGCAGTGTTAAGCAGTCACTCTATGGCATTGTAAAGCAGTCACTCTTTGGCAGTGTTTTGCAGTCACTGTATGGCGGTGTTTTGCAGTCACTGCATGGTGGTGTTTTGCAGTCACTGTGTTGAGGGGGAAGTGATGGCATAATTAATTATTAATATGACACATAAATGTATATCTCTCTTTGTGGGCATGTATGTGTAGATATCTATATTTATGCCCACCTTGGTGGAATAGGCAGCTGTATCTGATGGAAATTGTTCATCTTCTGACATGGTTAATTACCATATCAGAAGATGTCCATTCTTGCATTTTAATGTGGGAAGCTATCAGATAAGACTCTTAATTTAAATATCAAAGATCTACAGGCTGCTGCCACAAAGGGTTATTCTCACAGCAGCCAAGATGGCTGGCGTGATAAGTAGACATGACTATTCCCATTGTTTGCCAATCTATAGTGGCAGGAGATACCTCATTTCAATATAGTGCATGGTGAACGTGCACCCTTACAACCCTGTCAGAAGTGCACGGATGAGGAGGTGTGTCCGTCACGTGCACAGCTGAGGGACAGGTTAAAATGAACTGAGAGACAAGAGCTCGCTCTCTTTTCTACCTGGACGCACGATGGAAGGACATCCTCATCTGGTCATAAGTATCATCCTATAACTCTATCACTCTCTCTATATCACTTTCTCTCTCTCTAAGTATTATATCTCTCTCTCTCTCCCTATATTTATATATCTCTCTCTATCCCTCTGTATATTTCTCTCTATTTCTCTCTCTATTAGGGATAGATAGATCACTAATATAGTGTGCATGTATATTTTGGCAACGTGGGTATTAGTAACTCTGGGGGTTTTACATCATTGTAACAGTAATTGATTGTGTCTTAGTTATCGTGCTATCTAGAAATATATATATTATTGTTGTAGACTTTTTGGGGTGTGTTTAATAAATATTCATTTATTAGAACAGACTTGTTTTCATTAAGTAGTCGGTATATACATATATATATATATATATAGTTAATCAGCATAGGAACAGAAAGTGGTAAGGAAGGGAAGATTCTGGATATCGGTGATTGTAGTGATAACCGACAACAATAACCGATAAACAGAACTAGCCCTACAACACACTGTATGGCGGTGTTTTGCAGTCACTGTATGGCGGTGTTTTGCAGTCACTGTATGGCGGTGTTTTGCAGTCACTGTATGGCGGTGTTTTGCAGTCACTCTATGGTATTGTTAAGCAGTCATTCTTTTGCGCTCTTTTGCAGTCACTGCATGGCGGTGTTTTGCAGTCACTCTATGGCAGTGTTAAGCAGTCACTCTATGGCAGTGTTATGCAGTCACTCTTTGGCAGTGTTTTGCAGTCACTGTATGGCGGTGTTTTGCAGTCACTCTTTGGCAGTGTTTTGCAGTCACTGTATGGCGGTGTTTTGCAGTCACTGCATGGTGGTGTTTTGCAGTCACTGTATGGCGGTGTTTTGCAGTCACTCTTTTGCGCTGTTTTGCAGTCACTGTATAGTGGTATTATGCAGTCACTGTTTGGCAAAATTGTTCAGTCAATGTATAGTGGTGTTATTCAGTGACACTATGGTGGTGTTTTGCAGTCATTGTATGGCGGTGTTTTGTGGTTGCTGTATGGAGGTGTTATGCAGTCATTATTTGGACATGCTATACAATCACTCTATGGAGGTGTTATGTAGTCATTCTATGGTGGTGTTATCCAGTCAATGTATGGTGGTGTTATCCAGTCACTGTATGGCGGTGTTATGTAGTCACTGCATGGCGGCATTAAGCAGTCACTGTATGGTGATATTATATAGTCACTGTATGGTGGTGTTATGCAGTCACTGGCAGTATTATGCAGTCACAGTATGGTGGTATGATGCAGTCACTGTTTGGCGATGGTATGCCGTCACTGTTTGGCAGTATTGTGCTGTCACTGAATGGCTATATTATTCAGTCAATGTATAGTGGTGTTGTGCAGTCACTGATTGGCGGTGTCATGCAGTCATTATTGGGACTATTTGTCTATTTGTTTTGCAGTCACTGTATGGCGGTGTTATGTAGTCACTGCATGGCGGCATTAAGCAGTCACTGTATGGCGATATTATATAGTCACTGTATGGTGGTGTTATGCAGTCACTGGCAGTATTATGCAGTCACAGTATGGTGGTATGATGCAGTCACTGTTTGGCAATGGTATGCTGTCACTGTTTGGCAGTATTGTGCTGTCACTGAATGGCTATATTATTCAGTCACTGTATAGTGGTGTTGTGCAGTCACTGATTGGCGGTGTCATGCAGTCATTAAATGGCGGGATTATGCAGTCATTGTATGGCGGGGTTATGCAGTCACTATTGGGACTATTTGTCTATTTGTTTTGCAGTCACTGTATGGCGGTGTTTTGCAGTCACTGCATGGTGGTGTTTTGTAGTCACTCTATGGCAGTGTTAAGCAGTCACTCTATGGCAGTGTTATGCAGTCACTCTTTGGCAGTGTTTTGCAGTCACTCTATGGCGGTATTTTGCAGTCACTGCATGGTGGTGTTTTGCAGTCACTGTATGGCGGTGTTTTGCAGTCACTGCATGGTGGTGTTTTGCAGTCACTCTATGGCAGTGTTAAGCAGTCACTCTATGGCATTGTAAAGCAGTCACTCTTTGGCAGTGTTTTGCAGTCACTGTATGGCGGTGTTTTGCAGTCACTGCATGGTGGTGTTTTGCAGTCACTGTATGTCGGTGTTTTGCAGTCACTACATGGCGGTGTTTTGCGGTCACTACATGGCAGTGTTAAGCAGTCATTCTTTGGTGGTGTTTTGCAGTCACTCTTTTGCGCTGTTTTGCAGTCACTGTATGGCGGTGTTTTGCAGTCACTGCATGGCGGTGTTTTGCAGTCACTCTATGGCAGTGTTAAGCAGTCACTCTATGGCGGTGATTTGCAGTCAATGTATGGCGCTGTTTTGCAGTCACTCTTTGGCGGTGTTTTGCAGTCACTGTATGGTTGTGTTATGCAGTGATAGTATAGACACAGGAGAAAAGAATTGGCAATCAAGGCAGCACACCACAAGATTAGAGAAAATATATAAATCTAGCTTTATTAACACACACAGAATAAACATTATCAAAATCAATTCAAAATTACACAGCCACAGTTGGCATTTAAATTGCATACAATATACAAAATTTGGTGTATCGATGGGCAAAAATCACAAATTGCACAAACGGTTGCAGACAAATATTTAAACTGCCAAATCTAGCTGGTAGATTGTAGACAATAATTAGAATATTCCCATGAACTTGGAAAAACTAGTCAAGACCACAGGGGAACAGAGAACCCCCTATGTAGTCATGTCGGCAAATAATAGCAACCTAGGAGGCCATAATAGGAAAAAATATGAGATAATGAAATGCAAATGTGGCACCCCAGAGTCCGGTTGCCAAGATGACATTGCCTCCCTCGGGGGGGTCATGTCATGCTTGGAAGGAAGGGAAAGTATCCACACCAGGTAAGTCCACCACACACAACACCTTCCTGACTCTAGACCAGAAGGGGGAGCTCTAAAACCCGAGTTCTGGGGAAGTCCCCTATAAATTCTGGCCTGGGGGCAGAGTTAGTTAGTTCAGTTCCTGGGAGGACTGTGAAGAGGACCTGTGGACTGGAGCTGTGCCAAGCTCGTCCCAGGTAGAGCAGAGAGATACCGAGTTCAGTCCCTAGGAGGACTGTGAAGAGATCCCATGGACTGGAGCAGAGTAAGGCTCGTCCCGGGACAAAGACTAGCCAGCGTGAGGGACCCATAGGAGAGGGTCTGTGGAAGTGGAGAAGCAGGTCTGGGGAGTGGAGCCAGTTACTAGGCTCACCCCAGTGCAGAGCGCCAGGAGCGGACACCAGAGTCCGAGGCTGTGAGGGGATTCCAGGCCCAACAGCCAACACCGGAGGCTTCCAACATCCCTTGTGCACAGTACCCTGGACTACACCTGCTATTTCTACCAGTAAAGGTAACGAAAACTTCAACCCTTATGTCTGTGGGATATTCCGTGCCTTCAGTCCAACACCCACAACGGCCTATCACTGCCATAGACTATACCAGTTGTCCAGGGGACCCACTCCACCCATGTGGAGCAAACCATCATAGCTGCCATCCCATCATCGCCAGAGGTCCCTCACTGCAGCTACTAATACTACGGATGGCGTCACAACAACTACCTCTAAATCACTACCCCCAAAACTTTTAAGTTGACAACCAGGGTCACGGAGCCGGGTCTCAGCCCCTGTGACTCCCCAGAAGCATCAAAGCCCGGTTCTGAGTACCCCACATCCTGGGGTGTGTCAATTCCTGGCGTCACAAACAGGATCTAGTGCCTGATACTAACGCGTACTGTGTGCCATTGACTTTGTTGAACTGTGTATAGCCGCCATTGTTACATGTGCGTGGGAAAGAGAGGGGGCGTGCCATCATGGGCGGGACCTTGGGAAGAGCGTGAAAGAGACAAAGGCCCGCGCTCTGATGTCAGTCAACGCGACACAGGAAGTCCTGCACCAGAAATCCCCTGCACGCTAAACTCCTCGCCTGAGGAGTGGTAGACTGGTCTGCCGATAGAGACTGAGACCAGGCTGCAGTGCACTACGGGGGAAAAATGTGTACGGAGAAGCAGCCGATGCCACGCCAAGACGATGCAGCGGCAGCAAAGTTACCCCAGCCAACCACGCCACCATGGCGCGCACCAATCTGCCTCACTAGCGTTCACTATGCCAGCGCCTTGCTCACAGTGGCCCAGGCTACCCAGTGCGCCCACCAACCGCACCGTGGCCAGTGCAAAGAATCTCAGTTACCCCAAGGCCTTGCAATACAACACAGCTGACCAAAGGATGCCGACCTACAAGGCTGTATATCAATCAAGGATCCGCTGCGAGGAGATACAGTTGGCCTCCAGCCCTGATGACGTCCCGTGGATACGCCAGAGGAGGTACCCCGCTGGCCGAGGACGACCCAATGACCGCTACGATGCTGCAGGACAAACCATCTGCCGCCACTGCAACGAGCAGGCCACCTAACAAGATCCTGCACTTTAAACAAGAGACCCCTGGGGTAGCAGGCCCACCCCCCAGGAATGAGCCCGTGCGGTCCGCAGCACTGGCGTGACAGGTATGTGGGAGGATGGCCGGTCCTTCCTGTCATGCTAGATGGCATCCCCATGAATGCCTTACTGGACACCGTCTCTCAGGTGACAACGATGCCTTATATCCTTTACAAACGGTACTGGGCCGATTCTGACATTACACGCCGCCCAGATGACAGTTTTACCATCTTTGCTGGTAATGGTCAACCCTTGCCACAAGTAGGGTTCAAAGAAGTAACTATTAAGTTTGGCCGTGTAGAACTGAGCGCCCAGGGTATGGTAGTTGTTGATATAGACCAACGAGCAAGTAATCCAACGCTTACAATAGGCACTAATGTCATTGAAAACTGTCTGGGAGAGATTATTGTTTTGTTGCAATAGGTTGCCGAGACTGCCAACTTTGGGTAGTAGAGGGTTCTGCAAAAAGAAATAAGGGCCCTGATGCTGAGGCAGCAGGTGGAACTATCTGGTGGAGAAGTCGGCATCGTTAGAGTAAGTGACTCAACCCCCATTGTAATACCCCCGCAATGGGAAATGATGATCTGGTGTAGGGCGGCAACAGGCTTTAGGGGGCAGGATTATCAAGCCCTGGTAGACCCATGTATTCAGAAAGCCGGCCCACCGTCCTAACAGCCATGACGGTAGTTGATGTCCGTAAGGGGAAGGTACCTGTACGTATCTTAAATTGTGGGGAGGAGAGGAGGAGGTTAAACTGCCACGGTATGCAACCCTTGCTAAGCTGTACACCGTCAATAACAATGCCATAACAACCGTGGAACCCTTGAACCCGTCTGAACAGGCGGAGAGCAACAGCTCCGAGGGGCCTGGAGGACTGGTGCCAGAAACTGCATATAGGCATCAGCTCCACCCCTTCATACCAGAAGCATGTGCAATTAAGGTAGCTACAGAACCACCTAAGGCATGGAAGGATTTCCACAGCAGGTACCCGCATACACACAACGCCTTCCACCCAGGCCTGTAGGGGGAGCTCCACTTGCTGCGTTTAAGCAAGATCCCCTATAAATACAGGTGCTGGGGGCAGAGTTAGTCAGTGCAGTTCCAGAGAGGACTGTGAAGATGTCCTGGTGTGTCAGAGCCATGCTAGGCCCGAGCCAGTAGACCAGTCCTAGCCAGTGTGAGGGCCTGAGAGTGAGGTCGAAGGCAAGGCGTGAGAAAGACAGAGCAAAGGAGCAGACTGGGCAGAGGAGCCATACCGGTTCACCCCAGGAAGCAACCCAGACACCAGAATCCGAGTCTGCAGGAGAGCATCAAGCCCAGCAGAAAACACTGGTTCACCGAGGAGACTCCAGTCTCCCGGACACCTGTCAGGCAACCAACAGAGGAGCCAGGGACCACAGGAGAAGTTATAGCAGTAGCCCACACGAAGGTTCTCGACACTACGACACGGGTGAGAGAGAGACACAGAGGAGGTCAGGCCTAGTTCTACACAGGTAAGGGGACTTCACCGAGGGAAAAGAGATTAAAGATGCTATCCACCTCATGTGAAATCCAGATCTTCCCAACCACCTGGAGTGTACCCTGGACAGTGCCTGCCGTAACACCAGTAAAGGTACAGAAACGATTCACAGTGTGTGTGTTCATTTGTCCATCCCTGACCTGCCTGGCCTAAAGACTGTCGCAGCGGACCAGCTGTCTAACCGCCATCCTGTGCAAATCCCTAGTCACCTCATCACTGCCCTGGGGACCCCGCTCCGCCTGTGGGGAGCTGTACTACCCAAGCTGCCCGTCCATCATCCGCAGAGGTCTGCGCAGCACTCGTGCCTTCACCAGATACCACAGGTGCTGTTACGAGACTTTAGACTTTTATTTTTATTATTTTTCCCTTTTAACTAGTGACCCCCAGGGTTACGGGCCCGGGCATCAGCCACCGAGACATCACTCCAGCACTAACGCCCAGGTACCGAGTTCCCAAAGACCCCTGGGGGGGTCATTTTTGGCATCACGAACAGGATCCCGTGCCCGGTGTTACCGGGTACTGTGTGCCATATATTGACTGTGTTTTTGTGAACTGTTAACATTTGGCCATTACTGCGCCATCGAGCAGGAAGGGGGCGTAATGGCCAAAAGAGCGAGAAGTCAAGCCCCGCCCCGCACCCTGCCGACAACTTCCGAAGCACCGCGGCCCAGTCTGGAAACTCCCGAGTGCTCAACTCCCTGCCTGCGGAGCCATCATTTGCTTTACTTTAAAGAGACTGGCCGTGATTCACTTGGGGGGTCAAACATGACGGATGCGCAGGAGGATGCCGCAGTTCCCAACCTCGACCCCATCAATAAGGCCGTACCAGTCGCTCCCCCGGCCAGTGGAGTATCTGCACCGGTGGGGGCTGTAGCACCTATCATGCCGATATCACTACCGTATGTCCCGGGAGCCAAGTGGCTACCCCAGTACGATGGCCGTCCAGACACCTTATCTGGATTCAAAAGGAAAATTTGCAGTGTGCTAGATATGTACGCAATGACTGGCAAGCAGAGAGCTGCTGTTGTATTGAGACAGTTAACCCATGCAGCAGAGCGGGAGATTGAAACCTGGTTGGAGACAGATCAGGAATCAGTGACTGTTATCTTTGACAAATTAAAGGCTGCTTTTGAAAACCGCAATGAGACTGACTTGAGAATGAGATTTTATCACTGTTACCAACAGCAACAGGACAGTATCAGAGACTATGCCTAGTGCCTGCAGGAGGCACTGCGGGCCCTAAAGCAAGTCAATCCAGCTAGCGTACAGGATGAAAATAAAATGCTAATTGAACAATTTATTTGGGGCTACGGTCACCAGAGGAAAGCAGAACCGTGCGCTGGTGGGCCCTAGACCACCAGGATGCAAACTTCACAAACCCTAGAGGACATGTTCATCAAGAGTCTACAGCCCCTGGAAACCACAGATTCTGCCATCCAGCAGTGGCAGGGTGGTGCCGCTCCTGTATCGGTAACACCTACTCCTTTGCCTGCAGCCGAGACAAACGTACAGACTGTGACCCCCAGTAGGTTTGACAACCTGTGCTCTGAGGTGCGCCAGCTGAGTAAGAACCTGGCCACAGTCATGAACGCCCTGCAACTACAGACATAGCCCAAGTAATCGGGAAAGATACAGCTCACTGACAGGCCAGAGGATGTACCATGGATAAGATTGAAGAAGACCATGTCGCTCCGTGGGAGGACCACCGATCGTCAAAGCTCCACAGGAGAACCCATCTGCCGTCGCTGCAGCAAGACCGGCCATATCGCAAGGCATTGCCCTTTAAACCAGCAACCCCTGGGGGAGGGGGCCAAACTCCAGGAGAAGACCGACCAGGCCCATCTGACTGGTATGATAGATACATAGGAGGAAGGCCATTTCTGTCTATCATACTATACGGGATCCCTACACCTGCATTGCTAGACACTGGGTCGTAGGTGACCACCATACCTAATATCCTTCACAAATTATTCTGGTCTTATGCTGAACTTAAACCACCAGAACCTGGCCTCACTATTTATGCTTCTAATGGTTTACCACTTAACCCAGTCGCGGATAGAGAGGTAACAGTAAAAGTCGGGAGGATGAAGTTGAAAGACCATGGGCTTATTGTGGTTGAAAATAATCCTAATTACAGGGATCCATATATCATTCTTGGTACAAATGTAGTTATCAGTTGTTTGAGTGAAGTGTTGTTCTTGCTCCAACAGATTGCGGACACTGCCAAACCTGGGCAGCGGAAAGTTCTTCAGAGAGAAATCAGAGCCCTCCTACATCAACAACAGGTAAAACTGACCAGTGGTGAAATTGGTAGTGTACGGATAACAGATCCAATTCCCAATGTTGTACCCCCAATGAGTGAAATGATGATCTGATGCCGAGCAGCGATAGGGCTCAGGGAACAGGACTATCAGGCGGTAGTAGAGCTCATTAGTACGGAACACAGCCAGGGGGGTGGTTTATGTACGCAAGGGAAGGGTACCCATACGCATTCTAAACTGTGGAGAGGACGAGGTCAAACTACCCAGATATTCCACCGTTGCTGAGCTGTACACTGTAAATAACAATGTCGACTTCCGGTTCCGGCCCCAATGTAGAAGCCACAGGGAGGAGAAGCTCTGGGCACCGGTGGCGGTAAACCTGCAAGAAAAGCCGACACGCGGCACTGACAGTGCGAGCACAGCGCCAGAAAACCGGGGACGCATCAGGGAGGCGAATGTATAGGTGGCTGCGCAGCACAGAGTGCGGTACACCAACTATGGAGGAGCGGAGTGGCAGCGGTCCGGTCCACAAGATGGCGGGCGGCAGCAGGAAGGGAGGCAGGTCGCAGATTCTAAGAATGCAGCCTCAAGCAGAGCTGCGCGCTATGGAAGGTGAGAGGAGTGGAGGGGAGGATCATGAGAATACTCCCAGACTGGGAAGTGAGGAACAAACCAGAGGGGACCCTGCACAGACATTACAGGAGGTGATCATGGAGGGACACCCATCTAATTCCCCTACAAATTTTGCTGCAATGCTCCAAGAGCTGAAAGCTCACCTGACAGAGGGCTTGCAGTCTACTGTGAAAGAGGCAATCAAAGTGAATACAGCAGAGCTGCAGACCATAGTGAATCAGCACAGCAGCAGACTGTCAGAGGCAGAACAGCGCTTCTCAGAGGCGGAAGACAAAATTGCAGTCTTGGAGCAGGGTCTGGCTGAAGCTCAAAAACAAACGCGCTGGATGGGCGAAAAGCTTGACGACCTGGAGAACAGATCCCGCAGGAATAATCTGCGCATAGTGGGACTGCCTGAGTGTGTGCCGTCTACGCAACTCAACGACATATTTGAGAGGGAGCTGCCGAAGGCTTTAGGTCTCGCAATAACGTGCAGAGTGGAAAGAGCCCACCGAGTGGGAGCCCCCCCGTCAACAAAGGGGAGTGACCCACCGACTAAACCAAGACAATCAATAGCGCGATATCTTGACTATAAGGACAAGGAGCGTCTGTTACAGGCCTTCAAGAGACGCAAACAACCGCTCCTATTGAAGGACTCCAAGGTGGTCCTATTCAATGACTACTCAGTAATAGTCTCCAAACAAAGACAAAAATTCAACGAAGTATGCAACCTTCTATATAAAAGGAATATTTTTTTCCAACTTCTGTACCCCGCCACACTGAAGGTGGCGAATGGTCAAGGGACGCCCCTTTATTTTAGAGATGCCAAGGATGCACTGAGGAGATTTACCACGAGCTCGAGGGGATCCCCAACTTTACGTGGTGAGGAACGAGAAGTCGCCCAAAGACCACCTGCCAAACGACGTGACTCACCGAGAGACAAAGGAGACTGGAGACAGAAAGAGTCGGCGCGCTCTGAACTGTCTCTCACCACCTCTGGAGTCGAGTGAGGGAATGGGGACCCGCGAGGTGGAATCGAGCGCAACACACCTTTTGGAACATGATGAAGGGGAATGGACGATAGGCTAGGACAGAGAGAAACATCTTTTTTTTTTTTTTTCTCTCATTTTCTCGCTCTTTCCTCTTCCCTTCTTTCTCTCCTTTGTTCTTTTTTATCGCTTCTTTTCCTCCTTTTTCCCTTCGGGGGATCTGGAGGAGAATGACTTTGAGATGGAGAAAGTGGCTACCGATATCATTAATGACTTGGTGAGGGGGAGGGAGGAGGGGAGAAGGGGAAAAAATCCCTTTCTTGATCTGCTTAACAGTGGCGCGGAAAACCTGGGGGAGGAGCACTCTAGGGTGCATCCCCTATTATTGCATAAAGGCCACCTGGTGGGAGCCAAAACTAGAAAGGCCCGTGGACTATATTGGACAAATGGAAGTGAATGATATTAATGGAAAGGGGGGGGAGGTGGGCGGAAGGGAAGTGTTAGCACTAATAGGTTTACGACTTTAGGGGTTGGTATGTTGGTTGCGTTAATGGGGGGAAGTTGGGGATTCTCAGCTCGAAATATGCATAAGAGTACGAATATCTGTTGTCCTCTGGCTGATAAGATACATGCTGTGTTAATTCAAATGAGTAAGGGATATGGTTAACATAACTTCTTGGAATGTCAAGGGTCTTCGATCGCCGGGAAAACGCTCCATGGTTTTACGCCACTTAAAAAAATTTGAAAATCAGGAGAACAAAGGAGTTATTATGTGCAAAAGTGATATACTTTTGCACATAATAACTCCTTTGTTCTCCTGATTTTCAAATTGATGTTTGGAGGTGCTATATAAGAATAGCCAATGGTTGTAATGATGATATTGAACCCTATGTATTTAATGATTGCTTTTTCTGTGTATCTCACAGCAAGTTCAATGAACGGCATGGACTACAAAGCCAGGGACCAGACCTGGCAAGATGAGCTGGACACCTTATTCGGGGACGATAGCAATGCTGGTGTTGGTGATGATGTTGGACAGCCCACACAAATACTAATTCCTAAGTATAAGGAACTGATAAAAAAGAGAACTAAAATTTGGTGGAATAGAGCTTTCTTGAATAGATACATCATTAAAGACTTGGTCCCCAGAGGACTGAGAGTTCAGGTCTTCCCCTCTTTCCCTGTCGAGGACGAGGAGTTCAAAATAAGGTGGGAGGAGGCAGCAAAGGAATGTTCTAAAACATTCCTAGAGCTACTCTGCGAACATAATACTAAGACTCTTTCAAGTCTTGAAGCAGAAATAGAGGGTATTGGAACAGTCCTAAATGAAAAATTACATGAACAGGCCCTGAAAAAACTTGAGGAAGAACTAGAGGAGGAAAGTCTGAAGTGGGAGAAGGACCTCAAGGAGTATAAGTTGAAAAAACTACATAGAGATTCACAGGATTATGCCAACAATAAGGTATTCAAATGGAATTCCCGCCCTAGACCGGTAAAACCAAAGGGCCAAGGCGGACGTGGAGGCCGCGGCGGCCAGGGTGGAAGTGGCGGTCCTGGAGGACAGAGCAACCACGGTGACCCAGCGGACGGAGATTCTAGATCTACTTCACTTGCATCACTGGGGTCAATTCCAAGCATTTCCTCCTTGAGTTCAGTGGGAACGACAGAGGGAGATCAACAGAAAGGCATGGGGACAAGATCTGGCGTAGGGCGAAATAACAATAAACAGAACCCAAATAATAAACCATCCAATAAAAAAGGTCAAGGACGCCTTCAGGTGATTAATCTCTCTGCTCATGTTCTGACAGATTCTCAGTTGGAATTACTTTCTAAAGGTTTAAATTATGCCCCAACTAACCCTTTTCATTATTTCACAGCTTTAAAAGACCTCAATATTTTTGCACGGAAGTTACTCCTACGCAAACTATATCATAAAAGACCCATTGGAGACCCTGTGAATCGGGCTGAGAGAGAGGCGATTCTAGCCCTTGAAGAACTTCTGGATAATGAGACCACCTCAGTCACATGTGAGTTTCCAAAATCCCTCTTGCCAAAATCAAAACGCTTCCCACCCTTGTCCGTCTGTCCAGCAGTTGATATTTTCACTAGGCTGGTATCAGAAGAACTTAAACAAATATCTACACGGAGAAATTTTGATAACTTGACACGTGAACATCGTTCTGCCTTACAACAATTGTGTGAGATGGACGATGTAGTTATTAAACAGGCGGACAAGGGTGGGAACATAGTAATATGGCCAAAAACAAAATATGAGCGTGAGGTTTTTAGGCAATTGAGGGACAAAGAGACGTATCAAAAACTTTCTTTTAATCCTCTCTCTGGTTTCTCTCAAGAACTAGGTAGGATCCTAGACAAAGCCTTCAATCAGGGCATAATAGATAAAAAGATGAAAGAGGGACTGACCATAAAATCAGCACGGATCTCTACCTTCTATGTCCTCCCAAAAATCCACAAAGATGCCGTCAACCCTCCGGGGCGTCCGATCGTGTCCGGTATTGGTAATCTATGCGAACCAATCTGTCGCTTTATTGATCACTACTTAAAACCTCTAGTAGAAATACTTCCTTCATACGTGAAGGACACGACGGACGTCCTGAGGCGTGTTGACGGCATCTTTGTGGACCAGGATACTCTTTTTGCAACCTTAGACGTAGAAAGTCTCTATACTTCGATAGGGCACGAGGATGGTTTACGAGCAGTTCGGTTTTTCTTGGATGCTGGCGGTCGGGGCGGTAGGATGGGCGACTTGGTACTCGAGCTGCTCCGTTTTGCCCTGTCACACAACTTTTTTGTTTTCAAAGATCAGTTTTACCTTCAGCTACGCGGCACTGCAATGGGCGCGGCCTGTGCGCCTTCGTACACTAACCTCTTCCTGGGGTTTTGGGAGAGGTTAATTTTTGGCGGCGGAGGCGCGCGGGCCGATGCCCATTTGCAGTGCTGGTACAGATATATAGATGACATCCTGATCTTGTGGCAGGGCACTGCGGAGCAGCTCGATGCCTTCGTGGGTGAGCTAAATAACAACAATATGAATATCAAATTGACATTAAAATGTAGCCCCACTGAGATAGAGTTCTTAGATATCAAAATTAAACTGGACGCATCTAGGATGATTCAAACTGACGTATTTCGCAAAGAAACATCAACTAATGCTCTCCTACATGCGTCCTCTGCACATACAGGGTCGACCATTAAGGCCGTCCCGACCGGCCAGTATCTGAGAATGCGACGTATCTGTTCGTCCAACCAGGATTTTGAGAAGCAGGCAAGAGATTTGCGGAGTCGTTTTTTAGAACGGGGATACACCAAGCGATCTCTTAAGAAGAGTTATGCTAGAGCCAAACAAACTAAGAGATTTGAACTCTTACAATATCGTGGTAAACTTTCAGGCGAAGAGGAAAATCAAATACGCTTTATCGGTACATTCAACCAAGGGTGGGATGAAATGAGAACTATTTTTAAAAAACATTGGTCGATCTTAAAGACAGATCCCGTCTTGGCTGAAACTATCTCCGATATGCCGCTAATGACTGCACGGCGCGCAAGGAATCTGAAAGATTTCCTTGTGGACAGCCACTACATTTCACAGAAACGATTACCATTTGGGCAACGAACTCAACGCTTGGGGTGTTATCCCTGTGGTGATTGCATTGCATGCCCCAATATCCTCCGCACGAGAACCTTTCACTCTAGTGACAACAAGAGAACATATGAGATACGGCACTACATCTCATGTAGTTCCACTCATGTGGTGTATTTTGCCACATGTGGGTGCCCACGCATTTACGTGGGACTAACATCACGCGAATTACGTGTTAGAGTGAGGGAACACGTGCGGGGGATTGAGGCAGCTGCAGACACCGAGGACGTCACCGTACTCAAAACTCTACCTAGACATTTCAAAATCCACCATAATTGTGATGCTAGGGGCCTACAGGTTAGAGGCATTGATATTATTCATGCAGGGATTAGAGGGGGTGACCTGAAAGGGATGCTTGCTAGGTGTGAAGCGAAGTGGATTTCCACTCTCGACACCCTAGTACCTAGGGGACTAAATGAAGTTATTAGCTATGCTCCATTCATTTAACCGTGTGAAAGTCTAACTTTATCTTCCAGCATCGACATTGCTTGACTTTTGGTGTGTTTGTCTGTGTATTTATGTAATCAGAAAATTTCTTCTGTCCCCCCCCTCCCCCTCTTCTTTCTAGTTTGTGGATCATCATGGCCTTTGATTTATATGTCCGCATCTGCCTTGCCTAATGGAATCTACCATTCTTGTAAGAAGCGACCAGCAACAGCCTAAGGATTCCCATGGATGTTTAAGCACTGGTTCTCTAGTGCTTCTTTACTGTACAAGATTGTATTACTCTCTTAGGAATCATTGTGTGTGTACTGTGGCTGGTGGCGATTTCAGTTTGCTATTATATATAATGCGGTCCCTCCTCCTTCACCGGCGCGCGCATGCGTGCTGCGCTACGCCTCTCCGGCGGCCTAACTCGCGACCACATAGTGCGCACGCGCTTGGCGTCATGGCAACTGCCTGACTCCACGCGCGTCATTACATCGCGCACTTCCGGGACGCGGGGAGGGCTTCCGGTGCGGCGTTTGCTGCAGTGCGCGTGCGCCACAATAGCTGGCGAACACAGGGGGGACAGGTGAAGTTCATTTGTGGACATTTATGAGATATATAAGACCATGACCACTGGGTGTGTATAGGTCTTTCCCTGAGGAAGCGAGCACTATGAAAGCGAAACACGTGTAGGATGACTGTCCTGTCCTTTTGTCTGTCTTGAACCTGCCTCTCCCACAACGGTGGACAACATGGGTAATTTTACCTCTGACTATCATATTTTGCAAAATACCCTCTATTTGTTTTATAGAGAACCATGTTTATGCCTTACCCTGATGACTGTTGTCCACAGGCTGTGGTGAGCTATATCAAATGTACCCCTGAATCATATGACTAGACACTACTGGTGTTCACTTGACATTAAAGAGAGATATAAATATGTAACTTCCAAGAAACATGTCTAAGGAGAGTATCAATGTATTAGTCCTCTTATAAGAACTTTATAGAAGTTTTTTGGTTTTTGGTATACAAATTCTCTCTATCTGGTCACTGTACCAAACCTGGTGTCAATTTTTACTGCTGTTCAGAGGGTTCTTATATCAGGTTCTTATATGTTTTATGTGCCCACCAAATGTATCGTTCTTGAATTGTATCCTGTAACCTTGTGATTTTTGTATAATGATTTTATGATGTCTATTAACTAAATAAATTTTGATATACTTTTGCACATAATAACTCCTTTGTTCTCCTGATTTTCAAATTGATGTTTGGAGGTGCTATATAAGAATAGCCAATGGTTGTAATGATGATATTGAACCCTATGTATTTAACACTTAAAAAAATTGAAGAGTGATATAGCATTGCTTCAGGAAACACATCTTCAGAAAGACGAGTTTTTCCGAATGCATAAGTCTTGGGTGGGGTCGATCGTAGGTTCTGGTGCATCGGGAAGAAAGGCAGGTGTGTTGATATTAATTGGAAAAAATGTCCCTTACAAAGTTTTGGGTAGCAACCAGGACGCAGAGGGGAGATGGGCCTGTGTAACTCTGGATTGCCAGGGGGAAATACTCCAAATTTACAATGTATATGCCCCAAACGCTGATCAAGAGTCGTTTTTCATGAATCTCCAACAATACTTGTTGCAGACTGACACCCGTCGTTTTATCATTGGAGGAGATTTTAATGCAATTATGTCCTCGGTGGAAGACAGACGGAGAGAAGGACCACATAGCTCCACTACAGCTCATTCTGACTTGGCCCTACAAAATTTAGCGAAGGAGATGAAACTACAGGACATATGGAGGCTACGTAACCCAGAGGAGAGAGAATTTACTCACTTTTCTCACCCTCATGGGGCATGGTCCAGGATTGACCTGTTTCTATTGGGGGAATCATTGTTACCTAGAGTAAAAGGGGTAGGGATACAGCCTATGGTGATTTCAGACCACAGCCCGATACTACTAGAACTATCAGATACGTATCCCAGGGGGGCGGATTATATCTGGCGTTTCCCGGCCCATCTAAATAATGACTCCAATTTCAAATTGATGTTAGGAGAATGGTGGACAGATTACATACACGACAATGGGTTACATGCGGGAGACCCCATACTACTTTGGGAGACAGCTAAAGCTGTGCTCCGCGGGAAAATTATGGCGTACACATCTTCCAAGAAGAAGCAGGCGCATGCCATGTTCTGCACTTACAGTGAAAATGTTAGAAAGGCTTATTTAAACTTCAAAAACAACCCCACAGCTCTTCTCAAAACAGTATGGACTGAACAGAAACGAACATTTGAGGAATGGGCAAGGGTGAGGGAAGACATGATGAGAGCGGAATGGGAGGCAAAACTTTATAGATTTGGAGATAAGGCGGAGAAAATTCTATCAAATCTGGCAAGGGGTAAAAGGCCTTCAATCCCAATGACCATGATAAGAGATGGAAGTGGTGTATGCATCTCTGATCCATCTAAGATGGTGGAAGTCTTAGGAGATTACTTTGCCGACTTATACGGCTCTCCTGTGGAGGCAGAGAGTACTGGGGAAGATTGGCTCAGAGGGATTGACATGCCACTAATTTCAAAGGAAGACCTGGAAATATTAAATGCAGAAGTCAGCTTGGCCGAGGTCGTTGGAGCCATAGAAGGCCTGAACCCGAGCAAGGCGCCGGGACCAGACGGCTTCAGTGGTGGTTTTTATAAAGCCTTAAAGGAGCAGGTAGCACCACACTTAATGACATTATTCAATAAATTGCTGTCAGGTAGCCAGATCTCGAGAGAAATGAACACAGCTCATATTAAATTAATCCCGAAAGGCGACAAAAACTTAGACGACCCGGGTAACTATAGACCTATTCCATTAATAAATCTAGATTTAAAACTGATATCTAAAATATTGGCAGATAGATTAGCGAGGGTATTGCCATCTTTAGTTGCCAGTCAGCAGGCGGGGTTTGTAAAAGGGCTTCTGCGGTGGGAAACATTAGGAAGGCTTTATTGGTCATAGATGTAGTCCGAACGCAGAAAAGGGGAGATTCTGCGGACCCAGCCATGGTTGCACTAGACGCCGAAAAGGCCTTTGATAATGTCAGGTGGCCATGGCTGGGTCAGGTTCTGGACAAAGTGGGCTTGCAGGGCGCTTTCAGAACGTTCTTGAGCAGCCTATATGCTGCTCCTTCGGCAAGAATCGGTATACCGGGATTTTTATCGAGATCTTTTGGGTTGGGAAGAGGAACGCGTCAGGGATGCCCCCTGTCACCTCTGCTTTTTGATTTGGCCATCGAGCCATTATCCAGGATACTAGACGGTGGGAAGAGCTTTAAAGGAATTAGAATTGGAGACGTGGAACATAAGGTCAATCTTTTCGCTGATGACATCATACTGTATTTGGCCAACCCGACTACAGATCTGCCCCGGACACTGGCGTGCGTTGAGGAATTCGGACAATTTTCGGGATTTAAACTTAATAAAAAGAAATGCAATATATTTTATTTTACAAGTGACACTAGAACATTACCGCAGACACACCGTTTTTCGACACTATGTGGGATTCCAGTGAGTAAGCAGTCCCTAAAATACCTGGGAATCCAATTGGCCAGATCCGTAGACCAGATATACCACTTAAACTACGACCCACTTACAGCAAAAATAAAGGGAGAGTTGGAAAGGTGGAGGAATCTTCCGTTATCGTTAATGGGGCGTTGTCATTTGATAAAAATGGTTAGCTTCCCGAAATTGCTATATCCCATGCAGACGATACCTCTATTATTAAAACGAAAAGATGTAGACAAAATTAACAAATTATTTTCTGCATTCATCTGGAGACATAAGAAACCAAGGATCCGACTCAGCACACTTATGACGCCCAAAGTAGGGGGAGGTTTGAACTTCCCAAATGTACAGGGATACAACCTCGCATGACATATCCTGGACTGGTTAAAGGGTACCAATAAATTTTCTGATTGCCGAGTGGAATCGGAGATATGCAGGCCGTGGAGTCTGATATCCCTCCTGCATACCTCAGGGAGTTATCTACCCTTGTCTGTGAAAAATACGGCAATATTTAGAGATACCATCGCCTCCTGGAAGGCAGTAAGGAAGAAACTGGGATTGCCCTGGAGGGTCTCGAAGTATCTTGATTTATGGGGGTGCCCGGACTTCTCCCTGGGTAGACACAATAAATTATTTGAGACGTGGAGAGCCAGAGGAGTACACAGTGCTCGGGACTTACTGCATGATAAAGAGACGAGGTGCTTGAACGGAGTAGAGATTCTGGAAAAATTTCATCTGCCTAGTTCGCACATCCTCCAGTACTATCAGTTGAGACATCGTGTCATGCAATCTTTGCAGAACGTCAAAGCGGAGTATGTGTCTAATATCTGGGATGAGCTGATGTCATTGGAGGAGGTGACGACAAATATCTCGTCGGTGTACGATGTATTGGGAGAACACCTACTTCCTCCGGGCCCGCAGAACATGTTCAAAGGCTGGTAGAAACAGTTGGGTGACGAAGAGATTGACACCAAGATAAGAAGGGGATGGAAGGCAGTCAGGACATATATCCCCAACGAAAGATGGAGGGACTCATTCTTTAGAGTTACGCATCAAGCCGTGATGGGGTTCAATCTGAGTTCCGGGAGGTCCCAACACGACAGAATTAGACATTGCCCTAAATGTAAAGGGGAGGGGACGGATCTGTACCATGGCATATGGGAGTGTGTAGCATCCCGACAGTTATGGGAGAAGATGCAAAGGGTGTATGCATTGATCACGTCAGTTACGGTCCCACTGATACCTACGGTATGGGTCTTTCATGACAGGGGACACGAGATTCGGAGTCGAGGGGATGTTCACATTTTTCATCTTCTGGCAATGGAGACGCTCAGAACAATTTTACGTCACTGGTTGGACTCTAATCCTGGTCAGCCAAGTGAGGTGATCATGGAGCTCAAAAAAGCAATGACCTCAGAGAAAGTTCTAGCCGAAAAAAATAAAGAGCAGGACACGGTTAGATTCTTTACTAAGTGGAGTGGGTTCATTGTTTCCCAGCTATCAGAGGGTGAAATTGAGCGGGTGGTTACCCCCTTCAGAGCTACTAATTGGTATTGTTTAGAGGATTTGGGGGAACTCTGGGTAAATTGAAGATACCAGTGAATGGTTAAGTAGTAGTACAGTCCTACATGGAGGTGATAGACGGAGTAGACTCGGGACGATCAGGTGATTGAAACAATGCTAGAGGAAGAGACAGGGAGGTCGTTATTGGGTTCATTATCCAAGAAGTATAGCAAATAAATAATAATAGGAGCTGATATATATATATATAGATATAAATAATCGCGAATCGGAAAAGCGCCCCTCCGCGCGCTACTTCCGGCGTGGTCATGTGGATACGAATTGGCCATTGCGAGTCGCTGCCCGAAAATCCATCCACAGGCTCGGCCACAACCTTAGCGATTTACCGCTCAGGTAGCGCGAGCAATGGCCGCGAGGCCATTGCGAGTCGCTGCCTGAGCCGCAACTCGCTCCCCGGGGACCATGGAGCGGAGGCGGCACAGCCGCCTCCGCTCCCCGCTACCCACAATTCGCCCCCCCCCCATGTCCGCACAGCCCCCCCCATGTCCGCACAGCCCCCCCCCATGTCCGCACAGCCCCTCCCATGTCCGCACAGCCCCTCCCATGTCCGCACAGCCCCCCCATGTCCGCACAGCCCCACCCATGTCCGCACAGCCCCACCCATGTCCGCACAGCCCCCCCATGTCCACACAGCCCCCCCCATGTCCACACAGCCCCCCCCATGTCCACACAGCCCCCCCATGTCCACACAGCCCCCCCCATCTCCACACAGCCACCCCAATGTCCGCACAGCCACCCCCATGTCGTCCACACAGCCCCCCCATGTCCGCACAGCCACCCCATGTCCGCACACCCACCCCGCAATGTCCGCACAGCCACCCCGCACCTAAGCTCCTACCCCCTAACTCCGCCGCCCCTAAGTCCCTACCCTCTAAGCTCCGCCGCATCCTAAGCCCCGACCCGCCACACCTAAGCCCCTACCCCCTAAGCACCGCCGCACCTAAGCCCCTACACCCTAAGCCCCGCCGCACCTAACCCCCGACCAGACGCACCTAATCCCCTACCCCCTAAGCCCCGCCGCACCTAAAAGCCCCGCAACACCTAAACCCCTACCCCATAAGCCCCGCCACACCTAACCCCCTACCCCCTAAGCCCCGCCGCACCTAAGCCCCTACCCCCTAAGCCCCGCCGCACCTAAAAGCCCCCACCCGCCGCACCTAAGCCCCTACCCCCTAAGTCCGCCGCACCCCTACACCCTAAGCCCCGACCCGCCGCACCTATGCCCCTACCCCTAAGCCTCGCTGCACCTAAGCCCCTACCCTCTAAGCCCCCCGCACCTAAGCCCCTACCCCCTAACACCCGCCGCACCCCTACACCCTAAGCCCCGACCCGCCGCACCTAAGCCCCTACCCCCTAAGTCCGCCGCACCCCTACACCCTAAGCCCAGACCCGCCGCACCTATGCCCCTACCCCTAAGCCCCGCCGCACCTAACCCCCTACCCTCTAAGCCCCACCGCACCTAAGCCCCTACCCCCTAAGCCCCGCCGCCTCCTAAGCTCCCGCCGCTTTCCCCCGCCGCTGTCGCTAACACCTAAAGCCCTACACCCGAAGCCCCCGCCGTCCCCTACCCTAACGTCCCCGTCGATCACTTACATGCCTTCTTAGTCATCTGATCGTCCGTCCGATCCACAAGTCCTCCGTCCGGCCAGGCGTCCTCTTCCTCCGGCCCCGGGGGTCTTCTCTCTTCTTTCCGCCATCTCCGCCTCTTCGTCCGGCCCCGGGGATCTTCTGTCTTCTTTCCGCCAACTTCCAGCTCCGACGTCCTCTTCACTTATCATTAACATAGAATGGAGGACAAATCCACCATTCTATGTCAATGAGATGTGAGGGGCTCTTCTGATTGGTCGCTGTCTACTGCCCTCAGCCAATCAGAAGAGCCCCTCATTTCCCATTGACATACATTAGCGGTGTGTCGGCGATTTTATGGCCGGCCACCTGGTTCTATTTGTCGGCCCTAAAATCGCGGACACACCGCTAATGCATCTCTATGGGCAGTCAGCCCGATTTCTGATTGGTCGCTCTCTGCTGACGCCGACCAATCAGAATTCGAGCTCACTGCCCATAGAGATGCATTAGCGGTGTGTCCGCGATTTTAGGGCCGACAAATAGAACCAGGTCGGCGGCCATAAAATCGCCGACACACCGCTAATGTATCTCAATGGGAACAAATAAATTTAATAATAAAAAAAATAATTAAAAAATAATTAAAAAATAATAAAAAACAGCTATCAGCTATAACTACTATAATCAAATTAATGCACGTTCTAGAATCCCGATGCATTTGCATCGGGCTCACAGCTAGTATATATATAATGTTATTACTGCGGGAGGGGGATGGGAAGGGGATAGGGGGGAAGATGTTTAGTAGCAATAATTGATGTGGAGGAGATTCAATTGATCGAGATGTTATTATGATGGGAAATGTTTGTCAAGTTTTATTGAGAAAATCGAATAAAAATTATATGGAAAATAACAATGTCATCCAAGCAGTGGAACCCTTGACCTCACCAGACTCAGTGGAGGATAACAATTCCAAGGGATGGCTGGAGAACTGGTGTTAGGAACTGCATGTAGGCACTGACTCCACTCCTGCCCATAAAAAGCACAGTGTCTATCGGGTAGTCCAAGAATATGAACGGGTATTCAGTAAGCATCCACTTGATTTTGGGAGGATAAAAGGGGTACACCATCACATACCCACAGGTGACCATCCACCCATTAAAGAGCGACATAGGCCTATTCCACCAGCTCATTATCAGCGCGCCAAAGAGATATTGCAGGACATGAAGGACGCAGGGGTCGTAAGAGATAGTTGTAGTCCCTGGGCAGCTCCATTAGTCCTGGTCAAAAAGAAAGATGGCAGCATGAGAATGTGTGTAGACTATAGGCAGATAAATCGCATAACACATAAAGATGCTTACCCGTTACCTCGCAGAGAAGAGTCAGTCACTGCATTAAAGTCTGTTAATTACTTTTCAACCCTAAATCTCACTAGAGGATATTGGCAGGTCTCTGTTGCAGAAGACAGAAAGAAGGCGGCATTTACAACACCTATGGGCCTGTGCGAGTTTAACAGCATGCCATTTGGACTCTGTAATGCATCCGGAACGTTCCAGAGATTGATGGAGTGTTACCTGGGAAACATGAAACTTCGAGACTGTACTACTTTACCTAGATGATGTTATAGTGTATTCAAAAACCTACGAAGAGCACCTGAAACACCTGGCAGAGGTATTTGAAGCGTTATCCAAGTTTTGGATGAAGGTGAAACCATCCAAAATGCCATTTGCTAAAACCAAAGGTTCAGTATCTAGGACACATAGTCAGTTCAGAAGGCATAGCACCAGATCCGGATAAAGTCACCGCAATTAAGGAATGGCCAGAACCAACAAGTGTCAGAGAGGTACATCAGTTCTTAGGACTTAGGAAATTCTTCAAAATGTGGGGGCCAACATAAAAGTATAAAGAACAGATAAGCCAACAGTATAAGGCAGTGGCCTAGTTAGTACAATGTGCAGTTTAGACTCTGCAGCACATACTGTATGGCATTACAATAGCATCACTACCAACCTGGTCAGTCCAATAAAGAACATATGATACGCCCCAGGGCCGTGGGGTACTCAGAACCTGGCTTTGAGTACTTCTGGGGAGTCACAGGGGTCGAGACCCCGCTCTGTGACCCTGGGCATCAACTTAAAAGTTCTGGAATTTTGGTTTTGGGGATGGTTGTTGTGACGCCACCCGTGATGTTTGGCTATTGAGGGCCTAAGTTGCGGTGCGGGACCACTGTGGATAATGGGATTGCAGCTAACAGGTGCCACACAAACACCCTTAGACATAACGCGGTTAGTACCCATTCTCAATTTATCAATATAGTGACAGTATAGCTGTGTATTGCAGTCACTGTATGGCGGTGTTATGCAATCACTGTATGGGGGTAGTAAACCATCACTGTGTGGCGGTGTTATGCAGTCATTGTATGGCGGCATTATCCATTCACTGTATGGGGGTGTTATGTAATCACTGTATGGCAGCATTATTCATTCACTGTATGGCGGTATTATACAGTCACTGTATGATGGTATTATGAAGTCACTGTATGGCAGTGTTATTCAGTCTCTGTATGGAAGTGTTTTGCAGTCACTTTATGTGGGTATAATGCAGTCACTGTATGGTGGTATTATGCAGTCATTATATGGTGTAGTTATCCAATCACTATATGTCAATGTTATGCATCCACTGTATGGCACTTTTATGCAGTCACTTTATGGCGGTTTTTGCAGTCTATGTGTGGTGATGTTATGCAGTCACTGTATGACGTTATTATGCATTCACTCTTTAGCAGTGTTATGCAGTCACTGTATGGCGGTATTATGCAGTAACTGTATGGTGGTATTATGCAGTCACTGTATGGTGGTGTTATGCATCCACTGTATAGCGGTGGTATGCAGTCACTGTATGGCGGTATTATGCAGTAACTGTATGGCGGTATTATGCAGTAACTGTATGGTGGTATTATGCAGTCACTGTATGGTGGTGTTATGCATCCACTGTATAGCGGTGGTATGCAGTCACTTTATGGCAGAATTATGCAGCCACTATAAAGTGATATTATGCAGTATAGTCACATTAGGCATGACTGATATATTGATGATCTTTGAGATTTCCTTTGAAGAGGCTATCAATATTAGACAATATTCTGCCACCAGCGCTCCCCATTATCAGTTTATACTTGTTGCCGCTTTGACCGTCCAGAATTAATTTTTTAGAAAGGAATATGCACAGTTAGATATCTACATATACGGTACATTGTCACTTCTTTTCATACTGAAATTTCTTAATGGCCTTCTTGTAAATCCTTTAGAATTAAGGGAAAAACATTAAAGGCGTTGCCCAGGCTTTTTGTATAAGTTATGGGTATATCTAGGCTGCAGAATGCTGACAGTTTGTAATTTACACCCTGTCAGAATTCTGCATTGTTATCTAGATTTTACAATTCGGCGTATGGAGAAGAAGCTCACCCTCGACTAGAGTTTTCCTGTTTTGGAGCCTGGCTGTAGTGTCACAACTAGACATTACGCCCAGACTCCAGCAGGCCTGCCCCTGTCTCCATTAGGACCACCTCCCTCCATGTGAACACTGATGGCACTGGCCAGTGAGCTGTAAGGAGTAGAAACAGTCCGTGTTCACAGCAAGCACTGTGAATATACTGACCAGCTGGTCGAACAGCTCAGTGCAATGAGCGTTGTCTGCATGGTCATCTCCTTCACAGGGGTCAGTGCTGTGTCAAAGATATGATCATCACTGCCACCCCTGTGAAGGACATGACTGCGCAGTCAACGCTCATTGCACTGAGCTGTTCGATCAGCTGGTCAGTATATTCACAGTGCTTGCTGTGAACACCGACTCTCCCTCCTCTTTACAGCTGACTGCTCAGCTCAGTTCAAGCAGCATTAACATAGATGGTAAGAGGACAATTGAGTCCTGCATACAGAGAACAGGTTTTGTAGGAACCTGTTCACACCACCAGCATATTTGAAACAAAAAGCTATTGCGACAAAAAACAACAGTACACTGCAGTAAAAATATTAAAATGCAGGTGCAGTTATAAAAATGGTATAACAAATACAGGGTACTTAGTTAATCCGTTTTTTTGCGCAGAAAAAGTTATTTTAAGCTTTTTGTTTCAAATATGCTGGTGGTGTGAACAGGTTCCTACAAAACCTGTTCTCTGTATGCAGGACTCAATTGTTTTCTAATTAATTGCCTCTTGCCATGCAAGAGATGGAGTCTCCCTGCCCCTCCCTGGGCCCTGCATACATATAGCCCCGTCGCCTTCAGTCCATGTCAGACACTGGTTTATGCTGGCTCCTGTTTCTGGTAAGTATTCACACAGTCAGGTTTTTAATACAACAGTTAGGACCGCGTCTGAGATGGGTACACTTTGAAGATAGTGACGTGGCTTAAAATAACTTTTTCTGCGCAAAAAAAACGGATTAACTAAGTACCCTGTATTTGTTATACCATTTTTATACTGCACCTGCATTTAATATTTTTACTGCAGTGTACTGTTGTTTTTTGTCGCAATAGCTTTTTGTTTCAAATAGATGGTAAGAGGCGGGCCTATTGGAGACTGGGGTGGGCCTGCTGGAGACTGGGGCAGGCCTGCTGGAGACTGGGTGGGGCTGCTAGAGACTGGGGCAGGCCTATTGGAGACTGGGGTGGGGCTGCTGGAGACTGGGACAGGCCTGCTGGAGACTGGGGCAGGCCTGCTAGAGACATGGGCGGGCCTGCTGGAGGTTGGGTTACAACCAGACTCCAAAACAGGAAAACTCAAGTCTGGGGTGAGCAGGTCCCCCACACGCTGAATCGTGATATGTAAGTAACAATGCAGAATGCTAACAGGGAGTAAATTACAAACTGTCATTCAGCATTCTGCAACCTAGATACACACAAATTATACAAAAAGCCTCTAACCTCTGATCTCTATAAGACACTGAAAATGTTTAAGGCCGAGCATGGACACATCTATGGGGGGTAAAGGGTAGAAAAGGTGCAACACAGGGTAAATTTAGGAAAGAACAGGGGTAGAATTATTGTGAATGGATTCACACATCCCCTTTATTCAGCCTCTGCACAGAGGAGAGACCTTTACCTGCTGATGTCTGCGTCTCTTTGGATTAACCAGCCTGGCACAACATCATCGTTACATTGTCACTATTATTTAATCATGTAGATGTAAGATGGTCAGAGGTGTTGCCGTCTTGTCACCCAAGGGTGCCTTTTGCTCTTGCATTCACAAACTGTGTATTCCATTATTGTGTATGTGGCCCCCTACTGGTTAAAGGTGAAGGCTGCTCCTTGAACCCCATTAGCTAAACAAGGTTATTAGTAGTGGTTATGGGTGTTCCTTGTGGGCGGGATTTAGTCAATAAAAGGGATTATTGAAAGGTAGAGGCACCGGGCACCTTCAGGGCTATTGGTCCTTCTTATTGCTCCATAAAGACAGACCGTTGTTTTATCCCCAGTCACCAAGTGGTGCTAGGCCTACATCAGCCAATCAAGCATTTACAGTCCAAGTATAGAAAACAAATAGGCGGCACTCACGGTATGTTCGTAGGTGCTTTCTTTATTGAGGAGGTGCAGGGAGGGGGTGCATGAAGGTACAGACAACAGGTCCTGTTTGCGGTTATCCGCTTCTACAGGTCCTTATATTTTCTGTACTCTAACCCCTACATTGTAAAGCATTGCGGAATATGTTGGCACTATAAAAATAAAGATTTATCATTATTATTATTATATATATATTTTTTTTTTTTTGGCAGATCATGTAAAAATCACAGAGTCATCTATTTTTGACTGACATCACAGATAAAGACTGGCAATATGAGTCTAAGGGTCTGTGGAAATCACGGAAGGTCTCAGTGTGTAGTCCGGGGGGCTGTCCATGATTATGGTTTCCTCCCACCCTCTAAAGACAATACTGATAGGGACTATAGATTGTGAGCCCCTATGGGGACGGTGATGATGACGTCTCTTATTTATTCATACGTGAAAAACACTGTTGATAGAAACTGACACTGACACAGAAATCTTTTCAGCTCATTTGCACATAAAAAGCATGGATTCCTTGGGAACCATTCATCAGATCACTGATATCAAGGTATCATTTTATAAAGCTTCCTATGACCTACACGTCCATATAGATGGATCCTACTGACAGATTCCCGTTACACAGCCCTTAATGTCCATTTACGTTTTTCTACCACTTGATGTCACTGCTGTCCATGAAATTATCTACAGGCTTTTTCTCCTTGCGCACAAGTGAGGTTATAGTTAGAAAAATAGACGTTTATGTCATTTACATTGTTGCTTGTGATCTTTATTCCTTATACTTCTTTGTGATGTTGCATTTTGATGACCCTTTATATTTTTGATTGATCAGATATAATGTCCCGAACAGAGATGATGCGAGTTAATTTGGACAACCTGGTCTGTTCCATTAATGAGTCCCTGATGGAGAAGAGTCCTGAGAATGGACTTATTCCTTCTATTAACTGTGGCTTTGCTTTTTATCTAACTGACCTTCCAAGACAGTAAAATTGCGACAGGGAATGTTGTCAGGTAAGAGGTGGATGGCAGGTCATCAGCCACGTCAGTGAACCCTTTCCCACCATCTTTAACCCTCAAACTTACACTGGTGAGCAAAAGGGTAACAATGGTTTGACCATTTGACTTTCAGGCTCCATATCTCACCATTATCTACAGCTTTGAGTATGAGACTACCTTCATTTCATAGACAATCATCTTAACTATCTCATACATAAATTTGTCTTACAACTATTTAGCATATGATTAGTTATGCAGATTCTTGTCATTGTCACTGCATCGTTACTATTTTGTTCCTAATGGTTGAAAAATCTTTTTCTTCCTGTATATTACAAATGACAACCTGTTCTCATATTCCATAATAGCTCCAGTATGTTATTAGGTTGATTCCCAGGTGAAAGGTCACTAGTTCAATTTGAGGATAAGCCATGAAGATTTCCCAAGACATGAAGGACAGCTTTATCCAACTTATCCATAGTGGTGTCTTCTACTGAACCAGACTAAGGGACCATTTTAAACACTTAGAAAGCCTTTGCAGGTGTTCTGTGTTTATTATTCTACCGTGTTTCCCCGAAAGTAAGACCCTGTCTTACATTTTTTTGGGGGCCAAAAGTGGCCCCCTGTCTTACTTTCGGGGGGTGGGGGGGGTCTTATATTGGCAGCCCCAGCCTACTCACACACACACACACACCGTATATACGCATGTATAAGCCGAGGGTGGGAAATACAGCAGACGGCCACCCCGGTATACAGCCCCCAGCACAGGTATACAGCCCCCAGCAGTGTGGTATACAGCCCAGCAGTGTGGTATACAGCCCAGCAGTGTGGTATACAGGGTATACAGCCCAGCAGTGTGGTATACAGCCCAGCAGTGTGGTATACAGGGTATACAGCCCAGCAGTGTGGTATACAGCCCAGCAGTGTGGTATACAGAGTATACAGCCCAGCAGTGTGGTATACAGGGTATACAGCCCAGCAGTGTGGTATACAGCCCAGCAGTGTGGTATACAGCCCAGCAGTGTGGTATACAGGGTATACAGCCCAGCAGTGTGGTATACAGCCCAGCAGTGTGGTACACAGGGTATACAGCCCAGCAGTGTGGTATACAGGGTATACAGCCCAGCAGTGTGGTATACAGCCCAGCAGTGTGGTATACAGGGTATACAGCCCAGCAGTGTGGTATACAGCCCAGCAGTGTGGTATACAGAGTATACAGCCCAGCAGTGTGGTATACAGGGTATACAGCCCAGCAGTGTGGTATACAGCCCAGCAGTGTGGTATACAGCCCAGCAGTGTGGTATACAGGGTATACAGCCCAGCAGTGTGGTATACAGCCCAGCAGTGTGGTACACAGGGTATACAGCCCAGCAGTGTGGTATACAGGGTATACAGCCCAGCAGTGTGGTATACAGCCCAGCAGTGTGGTATACAGCCCAGCAGTGTGGTATACAGCCCAGCAGTGTGGTATACAGCGTATACAGCCCAGCAGTGTGGTATACAGCCCAGCAGTGTGGTACACAGGGTATACAGGCCCCAGCAGTGTGGATACAGCCCCAGCAGTGTGGATACAGCCCCAGCAGTGTGGCATACAGGCCCCCTTCTGCTGGCACACTGCCCCCGAACAGTGTTCTGGGCCCCCCCCGCTGCTGCTCACATCTTACCCTCCAGGGTCTTCTTGCAGCAGCCAGTGCGTCAGTCCTCCGTTCCCGTCTTCAGCTGTCTCCGATCATGTGTCTTCTTCGGCATCCTGTGCGCGGCCGGTCACATGATCTCGTGAGACAGTGAAACGGAGAACGAGAGACCGAGCGTGCTGTCTGCAAGAAGACCCTGGAGGGTATAGATAGTGACGAGCAGCTGGGGGGCCTTACATTACCTCCGGGTTGTAAGGCTTATATGGGGGAGGCCTTACATTAGCAGCCCCGCTTTACCCAGGGGGCCTTTACCAATCTGGGGTGACTACTTATCGGGTAACACGGTAATTCACTTTCTGAGATAATGACTTTTGGACCTTCATTGCTGTAAGCCATAATCATCAACATTTACAGAAATAAACACTTGAAATAGATCACTTTGTATGTAATGACTTTCTAATATATGCGTTTCACTTTATGTATTGAATTCCTAAATAAATTCTTTTTGATAATATTCACATTTTTTTAGAAGCACCTGTATATATGAATATCCTGCAAGATGAGTCACTTCATACACTTCAGTACTATGGGTATGAAAAGCATGACATAGTGTTCCAGCTGGACAACGACCCGAAGCATACTCGAAATTGGTGAAGAGATGGTTTAATGACAATGACGTAGAGGTGCAGGATTGTTCTCACATTCCCCAGACCTCAACCCAATCCAACACTAGTGGTTAAAGTTGGAAAAAGCTGCTATACATAACCAAGTAAGTCAACCAGCATGCACCAACATTGGGAACGTGTGGAAGAGAACTGCGACCAGATTTTGTTGGAGACATGCTTGAATCTGATCAAGGCATACACAGAAGGATTCAGGCAGTGTTGAAAGCCAATGGAGATTTACTAAAATATGAATAAAGTAATAAAAATTAAATTTAGTTTTTTAGGAGCAAAACAGTAACAATGAGAAGAATCTGCATAACTAATCATATGCTAAATAGTACAAGACAAATTTATGAGATAGCCAAGATGATTGTCTATAAAATGAAGGTAGTCTCATGCTCAAAGCTGTAGGGGATGGCGAGATACCGAGTCTGAAAGTAAAAAGCTCAAAACATTGTTACCCTTTTGCTCATTAGTGTACATACATAGAATGCATTGCAGCTCTGCATGTAATTGTAGAACACTTCTTCTATATTCTGTATATCATGTAGTAGTGAGCATAAAGTGTCCTAATGTGTATCTGACTGTATACTTACACTGTTTATAGGTCCCCAACCCCAGTCCTCAAGGGCCACCAACAGTGCAGGTTTCAGGATTACCTTAGTATTGCACAGGGGTTTGAATTATCAGCTGTGCAGGTGATTAAATCACTACCTGTGCAATGCAAAGGAAAGCCTGAAAACAGGCACTGTTGGTGGCCCTTGAGGACTGGGGTTGGGGCCTCTGATGTAAACCATGAAGGTCATAACTTGTTGCTCTTTGTATGTTCTTCTGCCGCAAAGACGCAGTTGACATAATGCAACTTGCCCCATTTTGTTGAAAGAAACAATACTTGCTCTCATGATCAGATAACTGTGCATAGAATTTCTTGAAGTTGTCCACAGTTATGTTCATTACATGACAACAAAGACTATCGGACCCACAATCTGCAAAACCATACACAAGAAACACTGATTTTTGGAGTTTCAAGGGGGCTATTGGTGTAGATCTTCTGAATTTTCTATGTGCCATGGCCTGCTGCTCTGTGAATTAACATACCTGGCTGTAAATAACACACAACTAACACCATATGTAGCTATGGCTGATCTGACTTTGTATCGCAATGGATCCAATAGGTTCTTGTTTATTGCATCCCACCATGTGTATTTGTAAATGTGTATATATATATATGTGAAGCCCCAGGGTCCGGTTGCCACAATTTTAAGCTTGGAAGCAAGGGAAGGCACCCACCTCAGGTAAAACACACACACGCACAACACCTTTACAACTCCAGGCCAGAAGGGGGAGCTCTATACCCAAGTACAGGGCTGGTCCCCTATAAATTCTGGTCCGGGAGCGGGGTCAGGCAGTTCAGTTCCTAGGAGGACTGTAGAAGACATCCTACAGAAAGGAGCCATGCTAGGCTCGTCCTAGGTAACTGACTAGCCAGTGTGAGTGACCCCCACGGATGAGGGAGTCGCCTCAGCAACTAGCACAGTATGGACACTAGAGTCCGAGGTCGCAAGGGACTTCATACCCAGCAGCCAAAACCGGAGGGTGGGTAATTCCACGTTGTTCTTCCACCCTAAAGGCCAGGAGACACAGCGCCGTGCAAGACAAGTGGGGGGCACGTCGGGTAGAGAGAGCATGAGTGTATGATGAGAAGCAGTAACCCCCCTAGCGATGGGCTCAATCTGGCCATGGTACTTGAGCTGCTCGTAGTAACGCAAGAACGTGCGAGGTATGGAAGACCACAGTAAACTAGTTCCTTATAAAGTAGACCAGGGCATACGCTCCCAAACGCATGAAACAGGTGCAAGAGAGGGAGGCTCTCAGTGGCATTTGCCAGGTCTGGAAAGTCCTATTTGCTTCCAGGCTCCGGACCCCTGACAACACTTGTGAACTGTGTCCTGGATGGACTTGCAGTTGACTTCAGAAAAGGTAAAGGAGACTGTTACCCCAGTGTCTGTCAGTTATTCCGCACACTAAATCCCTGTCACCCCCAACGAGCCCTGCCTATCTACAGACTTTGCAGTTGCCCTGGGGAACCGCTCGTCCCATGGAGAGCTAATCTACCTATGCTGGTACTCCCATCATTCCCAGAGGTCCCGACGCAGCGGTGGCTACATCTGGCCACAAACCATGGGTGGCGTCACAACTCTCTATATTTTTATTTTTCTTTCATCCATTTTTACATGTCCCTTTTTACTGCTTCGCCCGACGAGGGGATCACGGACCGGGTCGCGCAACTGTGACAGCCCCAGACGACGATAGGGCCAAGTTCTGAGTACCCAACGGTCCCCGCCAGGGGCGAGACATATACACAGCAGGTGAAATAAGTATTAAACTCATGAACATTTTCTAAGCTATTGACATAAATTTCTCACCAGATGTCAGTAACAACCCATACCATACGCACAGGCAAAGAAATACATGTCCATAAATTACGTGATGTGTAATAATGAAAAATTACACAAGGAACAAGTATTGAACACTGTGAGGTAGTGCTATTGAGTGTGTTTGGGGACATTCGCTTACTGTGCATTTCAAGCACACATACACAGTTTCTTATCACAGATAGTCCATTGATTTATTAAATGTCATAAACCACTACTCCAGCTGTGCAGCCAATAACAGAGACCACAGTTCACACATATAAGGCTGCGATTAACGCAGTGTATTTTTTTGCATTTACGCACCGCTATTAAGCACAGCAATTTTTAGCACTGCGTAAATGCCATGAACGCAGCTCTGTCCACATGTTCCGTCTTCTTGCAGATGCACCTTGCACAGCAAAGCGCCTCCGTAAAAAGAATGAACATGTGAATTCTTTGCGCTTTTTTCAGCACGTTTTTTACTTACCTCACCACGCTCCCACGGTGATCGATCCTTTTCCCAGCAACGTAGGACCTGACGCAGGACCTTAAAAGCACCATGTGACCGGGTAACGTCACTGGTCACATGGTGCTTCCGGGTCTTAGAGCCCGCGCTCACTGCAGTCCAGCAGGGACTCAGAAGACATCGGCAGTCACCGAGGGAGCAGGCTAGGTAAGTATAAAGCGCAGGGAGAAGTGCAGGCCGTTCACACACAGAACACTGCGTTCTGTGAGGATGCACTCTTGGAGCAGTTTTGGACCAAAGGCGCATCCTCACAAATAAGCTGTGTGTGAACGCAGCCTTAGTGTACATAGCATATAGTCCTTGACTTCAGCTGTTATGCCTGCACACTATTATAAACTGACGTCAGTCAGCACACAGAGTTCCACTCAGGGTTTACCTGCTCTTGCAGCTTAGCAGGATTCAGTCTTATGCTCCAGGACATGGAACACAGGGATCTCCCACCAGGTCCTTGAACTTGGTCTGTATTAGCTCCTGTCATGAGTCCAGATCCACTGGACCTCAATTATTCCTGGACTTCTAGGAGCCCTTGCCAGCTCCCTGTCAGACAGGCTTGTCTCCTGACATGTGGACCACACACAGGAAGGGTGAGGGACCTTGCTTACATCACAGCCACAGGTAAAGATGTGTGTTTAATCAGCACAACAGACCTGCATGCATTTAACCCTTTAGTGCAACACTGCAAGTCACAGTGAAACCATTCACATTTACATTGAAACAGATCTCCGTCTGTGCGATGTATAGCACCATGTACAATATTGCCGGTATACCTCACAATACGCTCAGTGAAATTTATTTAATACTTCCTACAAAAATGTTTGTTGGTGATGAAGCTTTAAGACTCCTCCTATATGGCGAAACTAATCTCTTGCATTGTTCAGGTGGGATTCTGGCCCATTCTTCCACACAAACACTCTTCACATCCAGCAGGTTCTGTGGATTCTTCTATGAACTCTGAGCTTTAGGTCCTTCCATACATTTTCTATTGGATTCAGTGGCGGTGAACGCTCGGCCATTATAGCAGCTTTATTTTCTTTCTCTGAAACCAATTGAGAGTTTCCTTGGCTGTGTGTTTGGGATAATTTCCTTGCTGAAATGTCCACTCTCGTTCATCATCACCCTGGTAGATGACAGCAGATTTTTATTAATAATATCTTGGTACATTTGTCCATTCATCCACCCTTTAATTATATCAATTTTGCCAGTGCCGTATGCTGAAAAATATCCCCACACCATGATGTTCCCACCTTCAAACTTCACTGTTGGTATGTTGTAAAAGGCCTCCAAACATGGTGTTTATTATGGCATCCAAAGAGTTATTGGTCCCATCTGACCAGACAATATTCTCCCAGTATTTCACATGAATGTCTAAATGTTGTTGAGCAAACGCTCATGAACCTCTTCAGATTTTTTTTTTTTTTGTAAGCATTAGAGTGGCATTTTAAATCTAAGCCCTCTGCCTCCTGTCATATACTCAACTTCCAGAGGTGGATTTACCTCTTACCAACGCCGCTCCAGTCCTGTTCCGCAATCTTGTGACTTTAAATTCTGACTGACTTAGAAGTTACATCACAAGCTCCAAGTGCATCTCTATGGGAACCACACGCAGCCAGAACGAGGCTCTCATAGACTTGTACTGAGTTGAGACATTTGGCGCGCTCCATGGAACACTGGAGCAGCCGCATGTCACAAATCACAGGAGCGATGCTGAAAAAGATGTGGCTACAGGAAGGTAGAGAATAAGACAGGGGGCAGAGGACTTAGATTTAAAGCACCACTGTAATGGTGCAATAATAAAAACACAGGAGTGGTGCTTTAAACACTCTTGAAGATGCTTTTTATTCAGCAATGGAGTCTTCCATGGTGAGCGTCTATACAGGCCATAGAGGTTGAGTGCCTTACTTACGAGAGAAGCTGATGCTGGAGTTATATTAGTTCATGTAAACTCGATAACCTTTCACAGGGCAGTCAGGCTGCCATCGGGCCTGCTGGCAGATGTGTTTGTCTATTGGTAGAGAGATGTATCAGAGCTGGATAAGAAGACTCTGGATTACATCTGAGAGAGTTTTCTTTTTCTAATAAAGATGGAGTCCCAAAATGTGTTTAATTTAAAAAAAATTCTCTGTGTTTTTTTTATGATTAATAGAAATTCATGATAGCTTGGTCTATTTTTTGGCCCGACATCATGAATTTTGGATCATAGTACCAGCTGATAATACAAAGCTGGTATTAACCCCATTATTACCCAGCATAAATTCCCCCCTACCACCACCACCACCAGGGCCTCTGGAAAAGACAGGTAAAGCACCTGGAAATGGCACCATGAAGAATGCGCCATTTCCAGGGCGGCTGCGGGCTGGGGTTTTCAGTTTTTGGGCCTTACCACACTGAGAATCACAGGCCCCAGCTGACTGGCTTTATCTGGCTGGTGATCAAAATACAGCAGGAGCCAGCACATTTTTTTTTTTATTATTTATTTAAATAATAGAATAAAAATGTAGGGCTCCCCTGTATTTTGATTGCCAGCCAAAGTAAAGCCAGGCAGCTGGGGGTGGCAGCCTGTAGCTGTCTGCTTTATCTGCTCTGAGAATCAAAAATACTGTGAAGCGCTGTCATTTTTAAAAATTATTTATTTTTACATTACTATGATGATCAATCTGTGAAGGGCCCAATTGCCAACCAAAGATGCTGTCTCAGAGAGTGGGCATGTGATTGGCTGCTGGTAAGCTGAAACATATTAACCCCTTCCCGACCTTTGACATAATAGGACGTCATGGGTCGGGTCCCAGTGTTTGATATAAGCTCCGGTGCAGCACTCAAATCAAATATCCGACATCTCAACATCTCAGGTGATCTCATCAGCTGAGATGTTGGGCTTCCAGCACCGGTCGGATCTGGGATCCGATCGATGCTGTTAACCCTTTGAATCCCATTGTCATTCACTGACAGTGGGATCCAAAACCGCCGCGTCAGGGATCGCCGCTGCAGCACATCGGGACCTAGCACAAGCGATCACACCCTGCAGCAGTGTGGTGCCCTCTGGGGCAGTGTAAAACAAAGATAAAGTTTTTTAAAATAAGAAAAAAAACCACAAAAGTTCAAATCGCCCCCCTTTTCCCCCATTCACAATAAACGTATTAAAAAGACTGCATACTTGGTATTGCTGTGTTCAGAAAAGCTCGATGTATCAAGATATAAAATCAATTATTGAGAGCCGTAAACTGCGTAACGGAAAAAAGTCCAAACGCCAAAATATCGTTTTTTTTTTGGTCACCGCAACATTGCTATAAAATGCAATAAGGGGCGATCAAAACAGCGCATCCACCCAAAAATTGTATCATTAGAAACATCAGCTCAAGACGCAAAAATTAAGCCATCACACAGCCCCAGATCCCGAAAAATGAGGACGCTACATAGCCCAGAACATGGTGCAAAAAGTTCAATTCTTTTTTATTGCAAACTTCTGAATTTTTTTCACCACTTAGGCTGGTTTCGCACTGCAGTTTTTTCCCTGATCTGGTTCGATCAGGTTTGTGTGTCTCAAAAACTCAGAACAGGTGTCAGTCTTTTAATTATAGTTTTTCCCTGCAACTTCCTCTCCTGGTTCCTCTCCTGGGTTTGGCACACAAACCTGAACCTGATCGAACCTGATAAGGGAAAAACTGCAGTGTGAAACCAGACTAAAAGTATACATGTTATGGTATCTACGAACTCTTATGGTGGGGTTACACGTCCCGATATCGCGGCGATATCGGAGGCAACGACGCGGGAGCGCGCATTTAGTGCACGTTTCTCCCTGCATCGCATCGCCAGTTTACACGCCGCGATATCGGGATGCAACGTCCCTCCGATGTCTACGCCCACCAACCCAGGAACGACCAGTTAACATGGGAGTGAATGGGTGACGTGAGCGTACACATCGGAGTTGGGCTGTTACATGCTGCGATGCTGGTACAACGGCCATGCGATATCGGGGAGTTGAATAGCTCTGCTATTCAACTCCGATATCGTTTTGGCATCGTTCCAGCATCGCGTTGTACGCTCAAACCGTACAACGCGCACACGATATCGGGTCCAACTCGCGACCCACGTGACTTTTTGTCGGAGTTAGGTCGGAGTTGGACGCCGATATCGCGGCGTGTAAACCCACCATTATGGTGGGTTTACATGTCCCGATATCGGCGTCCAACTCCGACCAAAAGTCACGTGGTTAGTGCGTTGGACCCGATATCGTTCGTGCGTTGTATGGTGTGAACGTCCAATACGATGCACGAACGATGTCAAACCGATATCGGGGATCTAATTAGCCTGCTCTCCAACGGCCCGATATCGGATGCCGGTTGGAGCCGGATCGTGCTGTGTGACAGCCCAACTCCGATGTGCAGTACAACGTCCCCCATTCACTCCCATGTTAAATGGTCGTTCCTGGGTCGGGGGGCGTAGACATCGTAGGGACGTTGTATCACGATATCGCGCTGTGTAAACCTCCGATGCGATTGTTTGAAATCCGGGCACAAAATGTGCGCTCCCGCGCCGTCGGATCCAATATCGGACCGACGTTGGAGCGTGTAAACCCACCATTAGGGCCGCTTTACACACACCAACTTCTGAACAGATCTCTGGTTGCAGTGAAATCATGGACACATTGTTCCATTTGTACACAGCCACAAATTGGAACAACGTGTCCATGATTTCACTGCAACCAGAGATCTGTTCTGGTCACAGAAGTTGGTGTGTGTAAAGCGGCCCTTACTGATCCAAGGCACCACACCATCATGTTCATCATGTTAGTTTTACCATATAGTGATCATGGCGAATAAAAAAAAACAAAAAACAAACCTGTAATTACACTTTTTTTCGCAATTTCACCGCACTTGGATTTTTTTCCCCATTTTCCTGTACACTGTATGGTAAAATAAATGACTGCATCTGCAAGCACAACTCATTCCGCAAAAAACAAGCCCTCATATGTCTATATTGATGGAAAAATAAGAAAGGTATGGCTCTTGGCAGCAGGGGAGCAAAAAACGAAAAAGAAAAATCGTCGGGTGGTGAAGGGGTTAAGTAGATTAAGTAAGAAGGCTACATGTTACTCCAACAGCAAATCACAGATGCTCATTCTCTGTCACAGCGTCTATGATTGGCTGTTGAGTCTGTCATACATATATTAGTGTAAATATAAATAATTTAAAAAAATGATGTAGCCCTCCGCAGTATTTTTGATTCTCAGCACAGATAAAGTGGACAGCTACGGGCTGTCACCCCCAGCTGCTTGGCTTTACATTGGCTGGCAATCAAATTACATCAAAATAAATCATTTAAAAAAAATGTGTGGGCTCCCATCATATTTTGATCGCCAACCAGGTAAAACCAGGCAGCTGGGGGTGGGATCCTCAGCGTTGTAAGACCCAAGCGTTCTGGTCCACATGCTGAAAACCGTAGTGCACATTTATCCCTGGAAATGGCACATTCATCGCAGCACTATTTCCAGGTGCTTTACCTGGCTCTTCCAGTGGCCCTGGTGGGGGTTTTCACGCTTGGTAATAATGGAATTTATACCAGCTTCGTATTGTAAACTGGTACTAAGCCCAAAATTCATGATGTCAGGCCAAATTAGACCCAGCCACCATGAATTTTTAGTAAACATTAAAAAAAAACACAACTCAGAGAATTTTTTTTTATTATAAATAGAACACAAAACACACTTAGGTGTTGGGTAGATATCCACTACCGGAATAGGTTTAACGGAGTACTGGAGGTGGAGACTGGCTGGCCCGGAGGGGGCTCCCCACATCCCCTCCTTGGCTTTCCACCCCTTTTCTCCCTAGTCCCCCTCATCTTCTTTATTTCTCCTCTGTCTGTTCGCGATGAGCTTGTGATCACTGCGATTCTTCTACTTAGGGTATGTGCACACTGGCCGGGTTAGGGTCGGTTTACATAAATTTCATGTAAATTTATGTTAATCCAAACCGGCGTTTGGATTAACATTAAAACCTGTGTAAACCGACACCCGGTGTCCACACACCGGCGGTTTACACATGCTCATCCGTTGCTAACCCGCTGGGTTCCCAGCGGGTTAGCAACGAATGAGCATGTTCTATAAACCGGCCGGTTCTGCAGCGGCTGCAAGCAGAATCATGTACTGCTTCCAGCTGCCGCAACACCGCCGGCGCTAACCCGCCCGGCACCCGCCCGTCACCCGCCGCACATACCCGCCAGGATACCGGTGGACAGCTCCGGAGCTTCCTGGCGGGTCCGCCCAGCCGCCGCCGACACAAACCCGCCCACCAGTGTGCACCTAGCCTAATACTCCCTATCTATCTAACTTCTCTATATATGTCTTCTTATTAGCTGATTCTCTTTCCTTTTCTCTGTACGAGTTAATTTTAATTATATTCGATGGTTTGATTGCATACCATCACTGTTCATTTTTCTTATGATTTATATTTTTCCTTTCTGGTGTTAAGAAAAAAAAATAAAAGTAATTTTGGCTTATCAGGATTTTACTGGCTTGCCACTGCTATAAGTAGGATCATTTGTTGTTTCAGTATATGGTTTCAATGTACACTTCCACGAACGAATCTCCATAAAGGTACCGTCACACAGGGACATATCGCCAGCGATATTGCCGGGGATCGCGGGAGCGCGCATCCCTGACAACATCGCCGGTGAGCTGTCACACTGAGCAACTTACCGGCGATGTCGCCGGCTAGTTGCCGCGGCTATCGCTCGCTGGGTTGCCCAGCAACCCAGCAAGCGATAACCCGCAATGTTGTAGATAGGCGGAATCGCCCGTAACATTGCGGGTTGCCGCGTTACACAGGGCGATCAGGCAGAATCGCCTGAGCAACATCGCCAGGTTTCCCAACATTGTTGGGAAACCTGGCGATGTGACTCAGGCGATTCATCGCCTGATTATCGCCCTGTCACACGCGGCAATTCGCCGGCGATGTCGCCGCAACCTGGCCACGCCCCTCGGTTGCCGGCAACATCGCCGGCGATATCTCCCCGTGTGACGGTACCTTTAGATGTCTGTGTGGAATATGTAATCAATATATGACTCTACAGTTGTTTATATCTTGTTGGAGTTAAATTTGTAATATTCTAAATAAAGAATTATAAAAAAAAAACACATCTAGGGACTCCATCTTTAATACAAAAAACCCTCCTACTGATGTAATACACGAGCAGGTTCAACTTTGCTTCATCTCTCTGAACAGACAAGCGTCTTTCCAGAGCGACAAGCAGGCTCAGACTGAGCTGGGTGCTGTGACATAGATGAATAGAGTTCATAGCTGAGCCATAAAATTGGTAAACCCCTGACTGACGTCACCGCAAACACTGCCGAGAACTGAGCGGTTCTTGGTAGTGCAGTGAATGTCCCCGCCAGTTAATGAGCGGCCTCGAAAGTAGATGCGACGAATGGCAGGATGTCGCAATGTCAGGATGGCGGGACCTGGTAAGTATAATAATGATGTTTATTAATTATATGCTTTCTTTTACAGCGCCCCCCCTTGGCCCCCGCCCCATCCCACAACTGTAAAGTCCAAGCTCAGGGTTCGCATGTAAGTTCAAGTCACGTCCGGCCCCTAACTCGGACTTTATAAAAAGGTCCGTGCGAACCAGCCGATTCCGAGCATCAGTGGGTTCGCCCATCACTTGCGTGAATGTGTCCTGTGGTTTCTAGTCTCAAAATATGAGCAGGAGATCTTGTAAATAGTGAGATGAGGCCTCCATGGATCAGATATGTAGCATGAGCCTTGTGCGTCCATGGACTTTGAGCCAAAAGGTGAACCGGTGACTACTACTGTAAGGGTACCTTTACACACGGCAATATTGCTAGGCAATTTCACTGGCAATTTGCTGGTTGCAGTGAAATCATGGACACATTGTTCTATTTTGTTGCTGTGTACAAATGGAACAATGTGTCCATGATTTCACTGCAACCAGCAAATTGCCAGTGACATTACCAAGCAATATTGCCACATGTGAAGGTACCCTAATAGGAACACCCCACAAGAACTGTTGTGACTTGATCTTCTACCCATCACAATTGGAACCTTGTCAAAGTCGCTTAGGTTCTCAAGCTTTAATGAGCCTTGGTTGACCATAACCTTGTCACTGGTTCACCATTTGGTTGGTACTAATAGGAATGCCCCACAAGGTGTGCCCTGACTTGATCTTTTACCCATTACAATTAGGATCTTGTCAAAGTCGCTTAGGTTCTCAAGCTTTAATGAGCCTTGGTTGACCATAACCTTGTCACTGGTTCACCATTTGGTTGGTACTAATAGGAATGCCCCACAAGGTATGCCCTGACTTGATCTTTTACCATTACAATTAGGATCTTGTCAAAGTCGCTTAGGTTCTCAAGCTTTAATGAGCCTTGGTTGACCATAACCTTGTCACTGGTTCACCATTTGGTTAGTACTAATAGGAATGCCCACAAGGTATGCCCTGACTTGATCTTTTACCCATTACAATTAGGATCTTGTCAAAGTCGCTTAGGTTCTCAAGCTTCAATGAGCCTTGGTTGACCATAACCTTGTCACTGGTTCACCATTTGGTTGGTACTAATAGGAATGCCCCACAAGGTATGCCCTGACTTGATCTTTTACCCATTACAATTAGGATCTTGTCAAAGTCGCTTAGTTCTCAAGCTTTAATGAGCCTTGGTTGACCATAACCTTGTCACTGGTTCACCATTTGGTTAGTACTAATAGGAATGCCCCACAAGGTATGCCCTGACTTGATCTTTTACCCATTACAATTAGGATCTTGTCAAAGTCGCTTAGGTTCTCAAGCTTCAATGAGCCTTGGTTGTCCATGACCTTGTCACTGCTTCAGCATTTGGTTGGTACTAATAGGTACACCCCTCAAGATCTGCTCTGACTCAATATTCTACCCATCTGAATTTGGACCTTGTCTAGGTTCTCAAGCTTGTCCTTTTCTCCTGTTTACATTACATAAACTACCTGGTGGGTCATTGCCTCCAGATATCCAATGTTATCTTTGGTTTTAATGTAATGTCTGATCCTTGTACATCATCATACCGCATTCTTTTAACAGCTTAGAGGTAGAGGGAAGGGAATCATGCAAATTACACAAATGATTTTACTCAACCGCCAGAAGTGACCCCCACCGCAACACTTCTATATGGTGTTTTACAATAGCAAAGTTATAAAGAAAACACACTGCATTAAAATACAGTAAAATACAGGGACCACCATAAATGGACCGCTTTTACCATATCATCACGTTGCGAAAATGAGGGGACTATAGAATTACACAATACGGTTTGTAAAATGCACGCATTTACATTTCACTTTGTAGAAAAATCAAAACATTCCCACTAATTAAGCATAATTTGGAGAAATTACAATTCACAAAAAAATGTGTAATCCCGCGTGCTATTTCTTCTAATTTTGTACAGGAATTCAATGTTCAGAGATTTACTTTGAAATTATGGATAATTTTCCAATTGTATCTACTGGGAGAACTCAGTGTTTTAATTATAGAATTTGCCTGTGTTTAAATATGCCTGGTAGCCGGCTCTCGGGTTTGGTGGCAACGTGATGTATTGTGTCTGAGTGCTCACTCTGCTGGAGGCTTTTTGGGGAGTGTTATCATTTTATATCTAATTATAGGCTGTAGAAAGTTTATTGCTTGAGGCTCTGTTGATATTGTCCATTCAGTAAGAAGCAGGAATGAAAAGAAGGGGAGCTATGATATCTTGGAAGGGGCCCCAGAGACCAAAAAATGCATTGTCGGCAGAACCACTGCCCTGTATCACTGTATTCTGCTTTATCTTTTAAGTTGTAGTTGAAATGGCATATATAATTGTACTAAATGCATAAAATGAAGATATACACTACACTACACTACCAAGAAGGGAACATCATGAAGTTATGGAAATGATAGGATGGATAGATTCCTTATGATCTGCAAATGATGAAAAAATGGAAACCGCATTTTCAAAACATCTTAATTTATTCAGTGTTGAGTATGAAATATCTGCACTTTCAATGAGGTTCTTAATGGATGTCTGAAGAATGTTCTACCGTGCTCAATGCACCTTTGCAAATCATCAAGAGCTGCTGCTGGCAGCTCCCTGTGCAATAGTCAGCCAACTACGTCTCACATGTGCTTGATGGGAGACAAGTTCAGAAACGCTGAAGGCCATGGCAGCACGCAGAGGTGTAACTAGGGTTCATGGCGCCCGGGCACAGCTCTATTTCGGCGCTTCCCCCCCGGGGAAGGTGAGGAGCGGGGGGGGGGGTGTCATAGTGTGTGCCTCAGGTATATATATGTATACATCAGGCAGGCACACTATGAGGTGTATATATGTATACATCACCAGGCAGGCACATACTATGAGGTATAGTACCTCATAGTGGGTGCCTGCGCCTGATGTAACATATATTATATATACACCTCATAACTTCCCCCCCCCCAGCGCCTGGGTTACTTTACTACAATTTAATTACTCTAGTAGAGTAGTACCTACTAGTCAGGACGGACCAACGACTCAGGAAGGAGGAGGGAGGGAGGCAGGCAGGCTGCTGCAGCAGCAGCTCCTCTTCTGTGTCCCACTGTACGCGCGGCGCGCGCTCACTGTTTGCGGCCGCGATGTGACATGGGAGGGGGGGGGTTGGAACTGCTGCCAGGGGGCGGATAAGCAGCAGGGGCTGCGCACGTGCAGGGCGGCGCGGAGGAGATTAGCGCCGGCGCTGTAGTGCCACCGCCGGATGCCCGACCTAATGATTGCTCCGGCGCGGCGGCGCCCTCCCGCAGAGTCGCGCCCGATGCAAAAAGTCCGGCTGCACCCCCCTAGATACGCCCCTGGCAGCACGTTTTAACCACACAGTCCGCCTGGTGTTGTCTTGTTGAAAAATGGTTCCTTGGACATTTTGGAGAATGGCCGTACCACTGGTTCCACCATCAAATCATTATAACTCCGAGCTGTTAAAGTGCATTGATGAAGACTAGATTGGTTTGACTTCAGTACATGATTCCACTCACACTAGAACCCTGGAAGAAGTACCGGTGTGATGTTTCTTTGTTAAGGTCTCTTCATGGCATTGACAATGTGGTCTCCAGATCAATTTCCAGTTATCACTGCATCCAAGACAAAAGTGGTGCTCATGCTTTAAGTGAATAGAAATACTTTCCATCTTCCACTGCCATTTTGTTTTTGTGCCATGATCATCTTTGAAAGCAGTGGTGAGAGGTCAATGAAGAGGCCTTCATGAGGGAATGTGTTACAGGCGGAACGGCAATGACAGCTTCAGCTGGGATAGAGATGTGAATCCATGGATCACGGGCTTACTCTGGAGCGTTGTGACTAAGTGTCTACCGGGTATTCACCAGGGCTTCTGATAGTGAGGTTGGACTTGGATGCCGGTAGAGACCAGGTACCACTCCAAGGCAGACATCGAATCTGCGGAAGCTGACGCTTAACCTAAAACAGGCAAAACAGGATAGAGCCTCTAGTGGAACAGGATCAGAATAAGCAACAGGGTGGTAGCTGGTACAGATGAGACTCGTACATGTACAGGTTCAAGCAAGAACACATTCAGGAACAAAGACAGGTACTGGAATGCACATAGGGACTCATGAATTGTGCTGGAAACTCTAGCTGGTACCGGGACACAGGAATGGAATCAGGACCCATGCTGGAACTGGGAACCAGAAATGGAATCAGGAACTCACGCTGGAACCAGGAACTAGGAATGGGATCAGGATCTCAGGTTGGAACCAGGAACTGGATCAGAAAGTCAGGCTGGAATCGGGATCTAGGAACAGAATCAGGAATTCAGGCTGGAACTGGGAACCAGGAATGGGACCAGGATCTCAGGCTGGAACCAGGAATGGAATCAGAAACTCAGGCTGGAATCGGGATCTAGGAACAGAATCAGGAACTCAGGCTGGAACTGGGAACCAGGAATGGGACCAGGATTTCAGACTGGAATCAGGAACGGGATCAGAAACTGAGGATTGAACTGGGATCTAGAACGAAATCAGGAACTCAGGCTGAAACCAGGAACCACGAATGGGATCAGGATCTCAGGCTGGAACCGGCAAACAGGAATGGAATAAGAATCTCGGGCTGTTCCTGAGCGGGAGTGGGATCCATACCTGCTTAGATGGATCACTAAATATAACACCTCATCTGGACAAATAGCCTCCAATTATAAATTCATTCATGTCACCCTGGACTACGAGTAATCTCAATTTCCGCTAATACAATGGCAGATCGATGATCCCGCCTTATCTTACAGCACAATTCTGAAAGCTCTGGACCAAGCCAACAAATTCCTCCCTTTAAATAATTTTCTTGAAATGAGATTGAAAATTTGTCATAGATCTTATTTAACCCCCCAGAAGTGTCAGAGAACGGGGCTGTACACAATCTCTGAGTGCTTTAAGTGCCGCTTCCCTGAAGCCAATCTATTCTGTTGCCTGTGGACATGCCCGGCCATTCATCCCTTCTGGACAAGAATACAACAATTTACCACCACAAATCTGACAAACTTTGCTCCTGATGAGCCTCTATGGGCCATTTTTGGCTATCTAGAGCCAGATAAATACACATGCTCTCCGGCAGCCCATAAATTGCTGCATATGGTGGCGGCAGCCGGTGTTAAGGCTATCCTGCAGGTGTGGATCCACGACTGAGCTCCCCCTTTTAGGATGTTTTTAGACAAACTGTCATTCCTGCTTCAGATCGATTGGGTTGAGGCCTCCTTGAATAAGGAGGAAAAAGCACAGTTCTTCTTTGAAACTTGGTAAAGTTTCATCTTTCTGCTTCCACAATGCATTCAGGATGGCATTAGAACTTGTTTCCAACCTACAGTGTGGTATAAAGAGCAGCTACTACTAGGGGAAGCGCCTATATAGAAATATCTTTAGTAGAGCCGCGGTGTAGAGATACATCTAGGTGTCAGAGATCTATCCTGGTGTTAATAGGTCCCGCACAACTCTCAAGGAGACACTAAGGTCATGCACCTCTGTTGGGTGATCTGTATGCAAGAAAAGTACCTGCTTCAGACATTCTCTTTTCTCCCCTCCTTCCCTCCACCTCCTAGTTTTTGGTTTATTTGTCTTTTGACTTGATGTAGCCATACTTTGAATGTACATTCTGCTATTTACTATCTCATAACAGCCACCATCTATAGTTCAAGTAATATTTGCACTAATGTATGAAAACTTTTATTTTCAATAAAAGCAAGGTTTAAAAAAAAAAGAGAACCTGAGACTGGAACTGGAACCATTCAGGGACTCAAGAAGGGACTGAGACATTGCAGCAGGTTCAGGCACTTGGACATACTTGGGTTCAGGATCAGGACTGGAGCAGGCATATGGGCAAGTACCGAATCTGGAACAGGATTCAGTGACCAGACAACGTACTAGTAACCACGGGGCACACAGGCTAATTAAAACCAAAGTTGCATAGGCCCCTCCCAATAGGGGAGGGTGCATTAAATTTCTAGTTCTCCCAATATAAATAACATAAAAGGCGGTCTAATGGAGCACTAAGAAGAGAGGATTACTAATCTTATATTAAAGCATCCATCTAATGGAGCGCTAAGAAGGAGAGGATTACTAATCTTATATTAAAGCATCCAAACCTTTATTAAGATGTCCCTGTTGTGTCCCACGAATAGTAACAACTTGTAATGCCTATTCTCTGTATTGTGTATATTTCCTCCAATCAGTAATTCTTTGTTGTTACCAGTAGGGATGGGCGAATCTACTCGCTAGGACTCGTTACTCGGCGAGTAGTAAGGGACTCGCAGGACTCGGTACTCTGCGAGTTTCCCAGTGATTACTCGCACGAGTCCAATGCAAATCAAAGGCAAACGCTGACAAAACTAGGATTGCCATTATTTGCATTAGACTCGGCTACTGTGCCAGTGATAGCAGGGAAACTCGCAGATAACTGCTGTTTCTTTGCGAGCCGAGTCCAGCTGTCTTCTCTGTGCAGCTCCAGGGTCCTAGAGCCCGCCTGCTCACAGACATTATGTAGCAGTGCTGAGATTGTTCTCAGTCTGCTCATTCCCTGTGTACAGACATGAATGTCTGTGCACAGAGATGATGTAGTAGTGCTGAGATTGTTCTCAGTCTGCTCATTCCCTGTGTACAGACATGAATGTCTGTGCACAGAGATGATGTAGCAGTGCTGAGATTGTTCTCAGTCTGCTCATTCCCTGTGTACAGACATGAATGTCTGTGCACAGAGATGATGTAGCAGAGCTGAGATTGTTCTCAGTCTGCTCATTCCCTGTGTACAGACATGAATGTCTGTGCACAGAGATGATGTAGCAGAGCTGAGATTGTTCTCAGTCTGCTCATTCCCTGTGTACAGACATGAATGTCTGTGCACAGAGATGATGTAGCAGTGCTGAGATTGTTCTAAGTCTGCTTATTCACTGTGTACAGACATGAATGTCTGTGCACAGAGATGATGTAGCAGAGCTGAGATTGTTCTCAGTCTGCTCATTCCCTGTGTACAGACATGAATGTCTGTGCACAGAGATGATGTAGCAGAGCTGAGATTGTTCTCAGTCTGCTCATTCTCTGTGCATACACATCTATATTTATGCACAGGGGATGTAGCAGAGAGGACATCGCGTTTTGGACTGCGTCGGACGGAAGAGGATTTTTTTAATTAAAGATGGAGTCCCTAATGGCTTTTTTTTTTATTTCTAATAAAAAATTTTCCTTGTGTTGTGTTTTTTTTAAAACAATTTAATAGAAATTCATGGCGGTCATGTCTAATATTGGCGTGACCGCCATAAATTTCGGGCTTAGGGCCAGCTGATAATACAAAGCTGGCCCTAACCTCTTTATTACCCAGCGTGCCACCGCTACCAGGGCCGCTGGAAGAGCGGGGTTCAGCGCCAGAGGATGGCGCTTCAATGAACGCGCCATCTTCTGGGGTGGCTGCGGGCTGCAATTTGCAGCGGGGGGTGCCCAGAAAGCTTGGGCCTCCCTGCACTGCGGATTCCAGCCCCCAGCTGCTTAGCTGTACCTGGCTAGACATAGAAATTGCGCGGAGCCCCACGCATTTTTTTTTTATTATTTCATGAATTTCAGAGTCAGAGTCTCAGAGTCAGAATCTCAGAATTTCATGAAATAATTAAAAAAAAATGCGTGGGGCTCCGCGCAATTTCTATGTCTAGCCAGGTACAGCTAAGCAGCTGGGGCTGGAATCCGCAGAGCAGGGATGCCCAAGCTTTCTGGGCACCCCCCGCTGCAAATTGCAGCCCGCAGCCGCCCCAGAAGATGGCGCGTTCATTGAAGCGCCATCCTCTGGCGCTGAACCCCGCTCTTCCAGCGGCCCTGGTAGCGGTGGCACGCTGGGTAATAGAGGTTAGGGCCAGCTTTGTATTATCAGCTGACCCTAAGCCCGAAATTTATGGCGGTCACGCCAATATTAGACATGACCGCCATGAATTTCTATTAAATTGTTTTAAAAAAAACACAACACAAGGAAAATTTTTTATTAGAAATAAAAAAAAAAAGCCATTAGGGACTCCATCTTTAATTAAAAAAATCCTCTTCCGTCCGACGCAGTCCAAAACGCGATGTCCTCTCTGCTCATCCCTGTGCATAGATATAGATGTATATGCACAGGGAATGAGCAGACTGAGAACAATCTCAGCTCTGCTACATCATCTCTGTGCACAGACATTCATGTCTGTACACAGGGAATGAGCAGACTGAGAACAATCTCAGCACTGCTACATCAGGCAGCAGGCAGGCTCTAGGACCCTGGAGCTGGCAGCCTGTACAGAGGAGACAGGATCTTATCTGTGCGAGTCAGCGATTACAGTTACAAAGTAAACGAGCAATGCAAATAAATGACAAAACTAGGATTGCTTCAGGCTGAAGCTTCAGAGACACATCTGCGATTTGTAAATCTCACACTACTCGCTATTACTCGCATCCCCATTCATTAACATTGGACTCGCTAGACTCGCAACGAGTAGCGAGTCCTGTGCTCGGACTCGCTAGAGTCAAGCGATTCCGAGTAATTTAGGATTCGCCCATCACTAGTTACCAGGTAGATTGACTGTCTACTAAGTTTGACCCTAAGTTGCTGCCTTAGTTGTGTCTGTACAGGATGTCCCTCCCTTCTTCCTCAGTTAGTCTGCAGAAGCCATTACTGAAGACACGTGTGTATATCCCCTGTGCAGATTATTCCTTTTTACCTATGGTTTATTGTGCCTAATACAAGATTTGGAAGAAAACTACAGTGTTCTCCTGTCTTACTGTAGCGACCGGTGGTAAGGCCGCGGGTGTGTGTGTATGATCTTTCTCAACAGAATCCCCATACTCAGGTTTAACCGATAATAACATTTCTTTACTGTAAAACATATTTATCTCACAGTCAACCGAACTATATGCGCACTTGTATATATTAGAGTCTCTGAATCTTCACTTCTTCCGGGTACGCAGCAAGAAAAGAAAACACAACAATGAAGGTATCTTTCCCTAACTTTCCCTAAAATCACGTACCAGTCTTATCACAGAAGAAGATGTCGCTCCCACGTAGCAGGCCTGGGGATCTCCTCACTCTTCTTTGGTCTCCTTCTGCAGGTAACAGTCTGTCTCTCCCAGTCTCAGGGCACACAGAGGAGCAGAAGGGAGATCACAGCAGTACAAATGGCTCCCTTATGTAGGTCACGGCCCCTGCACAAGCACTCTGGGTGCACGGCGGGCAAGGTTTTGTAGAGCGGCCAGAGTCACAGCACCAAAGTCCAGTGGCCCAGGATCAGTCACAGGGGCTTCTGCGGGGTGATTTTTCCGACAAGGTGTTGCAAAGTAGCCCTCTTTCAACAGACATCCACAGGTAGATGTTCTCTTGTTCAACTCTGTGTCTGTACTAATCTCCCGCCCTCTCTCCTCCTCAGCACATGGCTGTTGGGGGAGGGGAGCAGCAATCAATGCTGTTTTTTTTCCTCTCTGCAGTCATTTCAGCAATTGTCCACAAGGGGCAGTAGCAGACTGTGCACAATTCATTTCTATATCCATTTCTATGATACAATCAGAATTGCACACCTCATTACATACCCCCCCACTTAAAGGTTGACAGTCCCTGTCAACAACCATCGGCTCCAAGGCAGTGATGGCCGTTGATATCACAGGGATTGATCTCCGGCGGAGTAGGGACCTCTGTCGGGGAAACCGTCATCCCCCCGTTCACCTTCGTTCCCTTGTTCAGGGCTCACAATATCTCCAATAAACTCAGTCACATTTTCTACCCGGGGAGAGTAGGATCGCCGGCGGTAGCGGCGCCGGTTGGGGGCAAATCTGCTTCCTTTAACGGGAACACCCCCGGGACCGGTGACGTCGGCGGCCTCTGTACCCTTCTCTCCCTTCACAACATCAAACTGTACCACCTCCCCATCACCAACGCTGCGGAGGCACTTACGAGGATTGTTACGCTTTATGGCAGTCTGATGTACAAACACGTCCTCCATTGTGTCATTCCTGCTGATGAAGCCATACCCATCGCGGACATTAAACCACTTCACCGTCCCCTGGACCCGAGTGGCCAGCACTTGCTTATCGGTCTGGCTCTGTCTCTTCACACCCTTTTCCCTGATCTCCCCTGCCGAGCGAGCCGCTTTGGCTGGGGCGTCTAGTTTAAAGGTGGCGGCTGTTGTGGGGCACGACTTGCTGGTTCTAGTATATCGGACCACGGGTGGAGGATTCGGACAACGGTTTGCCCTATGGCGGGGGTCGCCGCATGTCCAGCACCTTCCCATAGGCCGACTGGGTTGCTGTCTCGCTTGCCTGTCCGCCTGTTGGTCTAGCATGAGCTGTAGCTGCAGTATCTGTTTCTGCAACTCTGCTACTATCTGCTTCAATTCTTCCGTGTCTTTGCTCGGACTGCTGGCACCGGATATGGACCTGCAGGCCGAAGTATAAGTCTGGTTATAAGCTACTACCGGGAGGAGATTCTGTTGATCACACATCCTGCCGACTACGCCAGATGTAGCGACCGGTGGTAAGGCCGCGGGTGTGTGTGTATGATCTTTCTCAACAGAATCCCCATACTCAGGTTTAACCGATAATAACATTTCTTTACTGTAAAACATATTTATCTCACAGTCAACCGAACTATATGCGCACTTGTATATATTAGAGTCTCTGAATCTTCACTTCTTCCGGGTACGCAGCAAGAAAAGAAAACACAACAATGAAGGTATCTTTCCCTAACTTTCCCTAAAATCACGTACCAGTCTTATCACAGAAGAAGATGTCGCTCCCACGTAGCAGGCCTGGGGATCTCCTCACTCTTCTTTGGTCTCCTTCTGCAGGTAACAGTCTGTCTCTCCCAGTCTCAGGGCACACAGAGGAGCAGAAGGGAGATCACAGCAGTACAAATGGCTCCCTTATGTAGGTCACGGCCCCTGCACAAGCACTCTGGGTGCACGGCGGGCAAGGTTTTGTAGAGCGGCCAGAGTCACAGCACCAAAGTCCAGTGGCCCAGGATCAGTCACAGGGGCTTCTGCGGGGTGATTTTTCCGACAAGGTGTTGCAAAGTAGCCCTCTTTCAACAGACATCCACAGGTAGATGTTCTCTTGTTCAACTCTGTGTCTGTACTAATCTCCCGCCCTCTCTCCTCCTCAGCACATGGCTGTTGGGGGAGGGGAGCAGCAATCAATGCTGTTTTTTTTCCTCTCTGCAGTCATTTCAGCAATTGTCCACAAGGGCAGTAGCAGACTGTGCACAATTCATTTCTATATCCATTTCTATGATACAATCAGAATTGCACACCTCATTACATTACTACAGCTGCACTGGTGATCGAGTTGAAAACTGTCTGTTGCCCCTGATGGGGTAAGTACTGAGCATACAATTATATCTAAGGGACTGGTAATTAGAGCGCTTAGATTTACAGCCATCAGATGGGGACAGAACAGTAAAAAGGATTAGCTGTGACCGGGAATTGTATACAGCTCAAGATCAGTAAAGAGCCTGTAACCAGGAGCAGTATACTGCATGCAATCCAGAGACAAGATTGCCTAAGACTGATAACAAGCCACAGCATAACTGTGCAGCAGACTACATGAGCCTGCAAACAGAAATAAGCTCAGTGAAGAGAATAACTTGTCACTAAGAACAGTATATAGGTTATAAATCCTGCCTGAGAAGTGATCCATCTATCTATAAACTATTGTCAGGCTGCAGTGAATAGACTTGCAATACAACCTGCATAGATTCTATAAGCACAGAACTGATACTTTGTAATCCGTCTCCCTGACAACCAGGAGCAGAGAGCCCCCACCCTTGCAATCCTGTGCACAATTGTTGAGATGCAAAGCTCTCATTCACTGCCCATCCTGAATCAACAAGGAGAAATGATGGACTCTCAGTCTACTCATAGTGAAAGACCTAAACGGTTAACCAAACCAACATGGAGAGTTAAAGAGAACTTAGAAACAGCCAGAAGTGAACAGCTTATCCATATAACACTACTTTGGCAAAGAGTGATAAAACAAGTCACTGTGTTATCTGTGCCAGGTGCTCATGAGCTACCACAAGAGGAAGCCCTAGAACAACTGTACTCTGCATACCAGTCTTACAAAGGCACTTGTAAGGATTACACCCTTTCCCTGCTGAAGGTAAACACGTCCGAGTCTCTAAAAGAACTCCAGGACTTCCAACAGCTCGATGCTGAAAGAGAGTGCACCATACGTGACATCATAAACCAGATTGAAGGAAAAATAGAGCAAACGTCAGAAGTGGCATCTCACAAGTCCAGGTCTGTTAAGAGCTCAAGGCACTCGCTCAAATCCGGCTCATCAAAGTACTCAACCCTCAGTGAGCAGCTTATAAAAGCGCGCATTGAAGCAGAAACCATGAAGGTACAAGCCGTCTTTGCTCAAAGAAAAGCAGAGATAGAAACGAGTGCAGTCGTCGAATCAGCACGTAAGAAAACAGAGACTGCACGCAAGAGGGCAGACATCGAAGCAGAGGAAGCACGCAAGAGGGCAGACATCGAAGCAGAGGAAGCACGCAAGAGGGCAGACATCGAAGCAGAGGAAGCACGCAAGAGGGCAGACATCGAAGCAGAGGAAGCACGCAAGAGGGCAGACATCGAAGCAGAGGAAGCGGAGATGGAAGCAGAGACTGCACATAAAAAGGCAGAAGTCGAAGTCCTGCAGAGGGAATGTGAACACGCGGCAGCCATGGCAAGGCTAAAGGTCTTCGAACAAGCTCTAGCTGGGAGCCAAGGAGGCAGCATCAGCGCTTACGAACTTGAGACAGAAGAACCCCTTAAGCGCACAAAAGACTATGTGCTGAGCCAAGCCAGCGAACCGCCGATCGACACCAACATTTCCGTTGGCGACAACACTTCTTCAGATCATCAAGACGCCGATCAGCCTGCAGTTTCCAGCTTCACTGGTCAGTCCAACGCTCCTCAGACATTCAAATCTGAACCACTCTTAGCCACCATGGATGTGGAGTCCTTATATACTAACATCCCACACGAAGATGGACTTACTGCCTGCCGACTGTTTCTTGAAGCCTATGGGATCCCTTCTGAGTCAGTTCTAAAGCTCACCAGATTTATCCTCACCCACAACATTTTCTCTTTTGGTGAGGAGCTGTATTTACAACGCACCGGAACTGCCATGGGAAGCAAAATGGCCCCGCAGTATGCCAACCTCTTCATGGCTAAACTGGAAAATGACTTTTTAGCCTCCTGCCCCATCAAACCCTTGGCGTACTTCCGTTTCATTGATGACATCTTAATAATCTGGACTGAGACTGAACATGAACTTCTAAAATTCCATGACAAGTTCAACCAATTTCATCCCAGCATAAACCTGACACTGGACCACTCAAAAACACAAATCAACTTTCTGGATACCACCTTAAAAATTCTAAATGGTTCATTCCAAACAACAGTATATCGGAAACCGATTGACCGTCCCACATACCTCAGATGGGACAGTTTCCACCCGAAACACATCAAAAAATCTATTGTCTACAGCCAGGCCCTGAGATATAACCGTATTTGCTCCAACCCAGTGAAAGGGATGAACACTTAAACCAGCTAAAGAACACATTTTTAAACCAGGGCTACCACCCCACCTCCATTGATGATCAGATCATTAAAGCCACAAGGATCCCTAGAAGTCAAGCACTCCAATACAGAGAAAAAGAAGAGAACCAACGTGTTCCCCTGGTGGTGACCTACAACCCACAGCTTGAGTTACTAAGGAAAACGGCCAGGAAACTTCATCACATCCTACACAAGGATGACCGACTTAAAATATTATTCAAAGACCCTCCCTTGCTGTGCTACAGGCAGCCTCCCAATTTAAGGAGCATCATGGTCCGAAGTTTGATGCCCTCTGATACGCCAAAAGGAACTTATCCATGCAATGTGAAGAGCTGCAAGACCTGTGCTCACATAGAGACCAGAGACGGGATACAGATCCCCAACACACAGCAGGATTATAAGATTCCTGGGACTTTCACATGCTCCTCTTCCAATGTGGTATATTTAATTATGTGCACCATTTGCCCAGTAGGTTCTTTCTATGTTGGGGAGACTGGACAGCGTCTAAGAGCAAGGATGAGGTCTCATCGTCACACAATTACACACAAAAAAATCCATTTTCCAGTAGCGGAGCATTTTTCTGGCCAGGGACATAACATTGACAATATGAAGGTTTTAATTTTGAGAGGCAATTTCAAATCCCAAAAACACAGAAGAATCTGTGAATCCAAGCTAATTAGAAGCTTCAATTGTATACAGAACGGGCTGAACATTGTTGATGGTTTTATGGCTCATTACCACATATAAACAAAGACATGGAAATCTTGGACACCAGGTTTTCTTATAATTTAGTGTCCTAAAGACTTTATTACCTCTGAGCCTGTCTGTTTGAAGATCATCTCCGAGGCTGTTTGTTTATTTTGCCAAATGTCCAGTCCCTGTAATGTTTATTGAGTCAAATATCCAATCATTTTAGTTGTGCATGC
>JARQOC010000008.1:41566683-41603379 GCA_033576535.1 Allobates femoralis | reverse complement strand
CCACTTTCACACTTCAGTGCACAGCCCGACCCTGCACCTCAGCAACCCCAGCGTGGCAGTGTCCACATGCAACCCAACATGCCGGTTAGTCACTACAGTCCAGACAACTGTGTAGTTCCGGCCCCGCATACAACAGGGACCTTTCACACCACACCAGTTGCTGGTCTAAACGCCTATGCCACTCCGTTCCTTCCTATGTTCCCGAAACAAGAAGCTACGAACTATGCAACCAGCATCACTCAGTCAGCGAATGTGCCCCCAAGGTCAGAAAGAACAGACCTGTCCGACTTTGCGAGGTACATGATACGCCGAGAACTGATCAACACCGGTCTCACAACGTTCGACGACCAGCCCGAAAACTACAGAGGGTGGAAGTGTACCTTCAAAACCGCAATCAGTGACCTCGGCATTACCGCTGCTGAAGAGCTGGATCTGCTACTCAGGTGGTTAGGCCCACGGTCTACGGAGAGAATCAAGAAGCTCAAATCCGTTTACATCACCGACCCAATAACTGGTCTCGCAACCGCATGGGACAGACTAGAGAAAGGGTTTGGCAGTCCTGAGGCTATCGAAGATGCTCTACTTAAACAACTATATGACTTTCCCAAAATATCCGGCAAGGATGCTTCAAGGTACCAGGAACTCAGCGACCTGCTGTCCGAGCTCCAACTGGCCAAGACAGACACACATCTACCTGGCCTCAACTACTTGGACACCGCCCGTGGGGTGAAACCCATTGTCGCCAAGTTGCCTTACAACATCCAAGAAAAATGGACCACACGAGGGTCAAACTACAAGAGACAATACCAAGTCTCCTTCCCTCCGTTCTCCTTCTTCTTCGACTTCATCAAGGAGATTGCAGAGTATAAAAATGACCCCAGCTTCCGTTATGAAGAACCCAGTGGACCTGCGTTATCTCCCAAGTACGAGAGTTCACACTCTCACGACAAAAACCGCAGCGGTCCGGTGTCTGCAAAAAATACTGAAGTTCTGCCTTCACTGACATCAGCGCCAGACAAGGGCAGTGAAGGCGAGAAGGTAGAAGACCCGAACCGCCAGTGTCCTATCCACAAACTGCCGCATCCCCTGAAGAAATGTATCGGCTTCAGGAAGAAACCACTTCAAGAACGAAAGGAACTCTTAAAGAAGTTTGGAGTATGCTTCAGGTGCTGTGCTTCTACTGAACACATTGCTAAGGACTGTGTCATCACCATCAAGTATAGAATGCGACAGCGAAGACCATGTACAAGCGCTCCATCCGTCACAACCTGACTCTGCGTCTACGGCTTCTCCCACCACAGCCAATGGCGGGGAGAGTACAGACAAGGCAACTAACCATCTTGCAGTATCTTCATCCTGCACCAAGGTTTGCGGAGAAGGTCTTCGCGACAAGTCTTGCGCCAAGATTTGCCTGGCAAAGGTGTATCCTGAAGGTCATCCAGAAAAGGCAATCAAGGTGTACGTCAGCCTGGACGACCAGAGCAATAAATCACTGGCCAAGTCAGAACTCTTCGATTTGCTCGACTTAAAGGGAAACACCTATTCCTACACCTTGGGCACCTGCAGCGGCGTGACAGAAGCCACTGGAAGAAGGGACAGTGGCCTCATAATAACTTCTCTCTCCAGCTCCAAGGAGATACCACTTCCAACACTCACAGAGTGCAACCAAATACCCTTCAACAGGGAAGAAATCCCAACACCAGAAGCAGCTCTTCAGTTCCCTCACCTCAAAAACATAGCCAACGAGATACCGGCCCTTGACAACAAGGCAGACTTTTTAATTCTCCTCGGCAGAGACATCATACGACTGCACAAGGCGCACCTACAAATCTTTGGTCAACTTGATGAACCATACGCTCAGCGCCTCGAGCTAGGCTGGGTCATCATCGGTGACATCTGTAGCGACCAGACACAGAAGTCAAGCAACCTCACTTCTTACAAAACCGTCATCACATCAGACGACCATGACGTGTCTTTTCTGCTGTACCCACATCACTTCTGGGTAAGGGAGAAGCCAAAGGACACTAGGTGGAAAGAACAACCACCTGATAACTCAAACCTGTTTTGTCTTCAAGACGACAACCTTGAGTCAACAACACTCTACCCCGCAAATCAGCTCAACGACTCACCCTCTCTTCCTGCAAAGACCGAGTTGCCAAGGGACCCGCAGCAAACAACTGCTAATTTCCCAAACTGTGAAGCCTATCTCTATCACAAACCTGGTCAAGCCGAAACCATGCTAGACTTCAGTGCCCAGAGTGAGAGCCCCTCTCTCGACAGCCCACCTCTTACTGAAGGTGCTAGCGTTCTCTCCACGCAACGTAACCTTAGCGCACCACTGGACATCGAACAAGACACGTTCACCTTCCAGGTTTCGCCCTGTAACAAACTTGCTACGAAACGAGGAGTCTCGCCTGTTGAAAACAGCATCCAAGATCCTCTTGGGTTCAGGACACCCACCACAGTTCAAGACAGGGTACCGCTGGGACACCTCGCCTTTGAGGGCATCAACAGAAACACTACGTCACCATCGCAGAGACAACACAGGTGGGCGACAGAGAAGAAGTCTCTAAAGGTCATACGGTGACTCCAAGTCTTGCAAGGACTCTTTTAGCTGTCACCAAGAGTCAAATCCATATTTCTTATGACACGTCTACAAAGGTTACAGTTGCAGCAGCCTCCAAGAGTACGTCAGAAACCAGCAGCAAGGTACGTCGCAGCTTCATCCTGAACAAGCTAAAGTCCACTTCAAAACTTGCATGCACCGTACCAAGGCTAGAACTCAGTGCTGCTGCGCTAACAGTTGGAGCCAAGAGAGCCACACCTGAACAGTGGCATCTCATCTCTACTAACCTCCAACTAGCTGAGTGGAGAATAAGACTCAGACCAACCTACAGCTCAAACCATGTGTCCCAGGTGCCAGCACTGAAGCTGAGGCCCCACACCCTAGACACTCTCCAACCTGGTCAGCCATTGTGCAGGCTGACATTCAGTCCAAGTGCATCGCCTGGTGGCTCCTTCAAGCAGGAGTCATTTGAACTGAACTTGTCACTGGACTGTGCCACGGCGGGGAGCGCACCTCCCCTACCCCTGCTGTACCAGGGCACAGAACTGTTGGTGTCCTACTGAACTCGCAACCTTTCCTTCAAACCAGGACCTTACCGTTGGATTGTTGGGTTGGTGGAAGAGTTGGCATGTTCCGGCTTCCCCAATCCGAAGATGGGTTTCGTTGAACTTGGACTAATTTTTATTTTTTTATTTTTTCCATTTGCATTTAAGGACCACATTCCACTGCATGTATAGACTTGAATACTGCATTATTTTTTGCATTTTGTGTTAATGTCCCTTCTCATTACAGGTTTTATAACGTGGAGGACAGAGACAACTCCTAACGTTACACAGGACTTGAAATTGGACGATTTCAGACGGGGAGTGTTGTGTCCCACGAATGGGAACAACTTGTAATGCCTATTCTCTGTATTGTGTATATTTCCTCCAATCAGTAATTCTTTGTTGTTACCAGGTAGATTGACTGTCTACTAAGTTTGACCCTAAGTTGCTGCCTTAGTTGTGTCTGTACTGGACGTCCCCCCTTCTTCCTCAGTTAGTCTGCAGAAGCCTTTACTGAAGACACGTGTATATCCCCTGTGCAGATTATTCCTTTTTACCTATTGTTATTGTGACTAATACAAGATTTGGAAGAAAACTACAGTGTTCTCCTGTCTTACTACAGCTGCAGTGGCGATCGAGTTGAAAACTGTCTGTTGCCCCTGATGGGGTAAGTACCGAGCATACAATTATCTAAGGGACTGGTAATTAGAGCGCTTAGATTTATAGCCATCAGATGGGGACAGAACAGTCCCCTATATGCCACAACATGTTTCGACAGTCTACAGCCGTCTTCCTCAGGTGATATCACCTCAGGAAGACAGTTGTAGACTGTCGAAACATGTTGTGGCATATAGGGGACATCTTAATAAAGGTTTGGATGCTTTAATATAAGATTAGTAATCCTCTCCTTCTTAGCGCTCCATTAGACCACCTTTTATTTTGCTTATATTCGTGGTATCCCTATTGGGAGGCTGGCAGGAGCTGCTGTGGGAAGGAAGATTAACTTTTAACCCCGGAGCCATTCACTGGAGCGAAAGGACCTGTGGATGCTGGGCGACTGGGACCATTTACAGGGGACCTGCAGTGACGTGTTTCCGGGTCCTGGATCACATGGGGTTGACTTCCTGAAAAGGATCGCTGGAGCGATGGCAACGGTGCCTGGCGGGATCTGGAGATCTAAAGCCCTGAGCGTTAACTGGTGTTGTGCGGAGGCGCCCAACACACCAAGGTGAGCGATACTGCTACCCACCACAGACCAATTTAGTGTCTCAGGTGCTTCTCATTTGCACCCCTCTGTTTTTGTTTCTTATAGTTCTCCCAATAGACTGGGAACATCTCAAGGACCTACGTGGTACTTCCCAGCGATAGGCTGGGAAAGTGCCCCCTTAAAAAATTGCCTAAGCACACGGCCAGGAAATCCATGTGGCAGGCATACACCCTAGAAGCCGCTGAGGTGATGGTGAAGCAGCTTTGGTAGTACAGCTCCCCACAGGCGGAGCTTTACCTCAGGGCAGTGGGGTGGATGAGAGGAGTAGTAGTTCTCAGCTCCTAGGTGCTGTAGAGGCCTTTTGGACAACGAATAATTTATGCAAGAGACCAGATTAGCTCAAACAGCTCTTTGCTGGTACCAGATGATAAGGGGTACATAGTACAGTTGGGTTCACTGAGGGTTGTAGTCGTGGATTTTCAAGGTTTTTGCAAAGCCTGTCAGAGATGTCCCTCCAGTTTCTTTCCCGGTCGCTTCTCTCCCACACTAGTCTGGTCTCTGGTCCCCAGGTCTGTTACCTTAAGTCCTTGTTACCTCTTGGCGTCTTGGACTTAGCTTTGGGACAGAGGTTAGGCTCCTTGATGGGTGTCGTGGCTCCCTAATGAGAGCCCACAACGTGCTGGTCTGCAGTTTTTGGTAAACCTATCAAACTGCCTCGGCTCCAGAATACCGATGTTCACCCGGGGCACTCCAGATGGCTCCAACCAGACCTTGAGTGTCCCCCTTCTATTGTCCGGGTCACCTCTCTCCTTAGAAGTGCCCTCCTGTCACGGCTGCAGGGTCCCCTGCGTCCGTCCTTTCTCCTCTTCTGTCATCATCTGACTTGTGTGTAAACTGTCACTTAAACGTCTCCCGCTCTTCTAACCTCCATTCCCCTGGGACCTACTAAAGTACAGTCCCCTGTACTAAGGTGTGTTATGAGCGTGCTTGTGTGCAGACTCTGAGTTTCCTTCTCATCCACAACTATGGGGACACCACACCTGTTTGGGGTACAGTACCTCCCTGTGGCGTCCCGCCAGAAGGGTGCCACATAGACTATTTACACCTGCCCTGGGGACACTCAGCTCTACCCGAGGAGGGCTTACCATCCACGCTGCCCTAAGTCCCGTCCCTAGCAGGAACACGGCAGCAGTGGTCCCCACTGACCACATACCCCGGGTGGCATCACAACAAAATCCCCTGTAAATAACCCCTTCCTTTTTGGACTGAGCCCAGGCCATGGGAACGGGTCACAACTACCATGATCCCCAGAGAGACAGCATCGGTCCGGTCCTGACTACCCCGCGGCCTGGGGGTGCCTCACACTGTTCCAAATTATTAGGCACAGAAGAGTTTCTAAACATTTAATAAGTTTGAAAGAACTGACAAAGCTAATTTGTTGAATTTGCAACATTAGGAGGTCACATTCACTGAAATAAAAAGCTCTTTAACTCCAAAACATCCTAACAGGCCAAGTTACATGTTAACATAGGAACCCTTCTTTGATATCACCTTCACAATTCTTGCATCCATTGAACTTGTGAGTTTCTGGAGAGTTTCTGCTTGTATTTCTTTGCATGATGTCAGAATAGCCTGCCAGAGCTGCTGTTTTGATGTGAGCTGCCTTCCACCCTCATAGATCGTTTGCTTGATTATACTCCAATGGTTCTCGATAGGGTTGAGGTCAGGGGAAGATGGTGGCCACACCATGAGTTTATCTCCTTTTCTGCCCATAGCAGCCAATGACACAGAGATATTCTTTGCAGCATGAGATGGTGCATTGATATGCATGAAGATGATTTTGCTCCTGAAGGCACGTTTTTGCTTTTTGTACCATGGAAGAAAGTTCTCAGTCAGAAACTCTACAAACTTTGCAGAGGTCATTTTCACACCTTCAGGAACCTTAAAGGCATCTACCTGCTGTTTCCCAATGATTGCGGCCCAAAACATGACTCTTTCGCGTCCTTGCTGTCGTCACAGCCTTGTTTGGACATGGTGGCCATCCACCAACCATCCACTACTCCATCCATCTGGACCATCCAGGGTTGCTGGGCACTCATCAGTAAACAAGACTGTTTGAAAATTAGTCTTCATGTATGTCTGGGCCCACTGCAACCGTTTCTACTTGTGAGCACTGTTTAGGGGTGGCCGAATAGTAGGTTTCTGCACCACAGCAAGCCTTTGAAGGATCCTACACCTTGAGGTTCGAGGGACTCCAGAGGCACCAGCAGCTTCAAATATCTGTTTGCTGCTTTGTAAGGCCTTTTTAGCAGCTGCTCTCTTAATCTGATGAACTTGCCTGGCAGAAACCTTCCTCGTTCTGCCTTTATCTGCACGAACACATCTGTGCTCAGAATCAGCCACAAATCTCTTCACAATACGATGATCACGCTTAAGTTTTCGTGCAATATCTAATGTTTTCATCCCTTGGTCAAGGCATTGCACTATTTGTTGCTTTTCGGCAGCAGAGACATCCTTTTTGTTTCCCATGTTACTTGTAAACTGTGGCCTGCGTAATATTGTGGAACACCCAGTTTTCCTTTTATTGGGCTCCCCTGCCAAACTAATTATCACAGGGATCTGAGATTGATTTCACTGATCCAAAGAACTCTGAGGCTGGCTTCACACTGCAGTTTGTCACTGATCAGTGTCCATCAGTGTTTGGGTGCCAAAACCAGGAGAGGAACTTGCAGAGAAAAAGTATAATTGAAAGATTGACACCTGTTCTGAGTTTTGGAGTCACTCCTGGTTTTGGCACCCAAACACTGATGGACACTGATCAGTGAAAAACTGCAGTGTGAAGCCAGCCTGAGACACAATACCATCAATGGGTTTCATTGACAAAAAGAAACCCTATGGCACTTAAAACCAATTTGCATAATAATTTGGAACATGGTATATACAAATCCTAAAAATCTAGAATACCTTCTGTTGGCTCATAGGCTGATTCTTCATTAAGCTCGATGGTAAGTCTTCTCATAGTTTGACATCATCCTCACCTACCTGGGGCTTCCCTGTGCGGCCCCCGGCACCTTGGACAATTGACCATGCTGACGGCGGTCCAGTGCATGGGGCCGCCGCGGTCTCTGCTATAATATTACTTCCGGCCGCTGCCCGCTTCACTCCGACGCTCGCTCTGCCCCTCTGTAAATTCAATGCAAGCCGTCAGCCAATGAGAGGCCCGCAGGTGACGTCATACACCGAGGTCACCTGCGGGCCTCTCATTGGCTGACTGCGGCTTGCATTGAACTGACACATCAGCAGAGCGAGCGGCAGAGTGAAGCGGCCGGAAGTAAGATTATAGCAGAGACCGCGGCGGTCCCATGCATGGGACTGCCGCCAGCATGGTTAGCATAGCAAAAGTGTGTGTGTGTTAATGTGTGTGTTAATATGTGTGTTTATGTGAGTGTTAATGTGTGTGTTAATGTGATTGTTAATGTGTGTGTTAATGTGAGTGTTAATGTGAGTGTTAATGTGTGTGTTAATGTGTGTGTTAATGTGTGTGTTAATGTGAGTGTTAATGTGTGTGTTAATGTGAGTGTTAATGTGAGTGTTAATGTGTGTGTTAATGTGAGTGTTAATGTGAGTGTTAATGTGAGTGTTAATGTGTGTGTTAATGTGAGTGCCTGTGAGCCTGCCTGTGTGCCTGCCTGTGAGCCTGCCTGTGAGCCTGCCTGTGTGCCTGCCTGTGAGAGTGCCTGTGTGCCTGCCTGTTAGCCTGCCTGCCTGTGTGCCTGCCTGTGAGCCTGCTTGTGAGCCTGCCTGTGTGCCTGCCTGTGAGAGTGCCTGTGTGCCTGCCTGTGTGCCTGCCTGTGAGAGTGCCTGTGAGCCTGCCTGCCTGCCCGTGAGCCTGCCTGTGAGAGTGCCTGTGAGCCTGCCTGTGTGCCTGCCTGTGAGCCTGCCTGCCTGTGTGCCTGCCTGTGTGCCTGCCTGTGTGCCTGCCTGTGAGAGTGCCTGTGTGCCTGCCTGTGTGCCTGCCTGTGAGAGTGCCTGTGAGCCTGCCTGCCTGCCTGTGAGCCTGCCTGTGAGAGTGCCTGTGAGCCTGCCTGTGAGCCTGCCTGTGAGCCTGCCTGTGTGCCTGCCTGTGTGCCTGCCTGTGAGCCTGCCTGTGTGCCTGCCTGTGTGCCTGCCTGTGAGCCTGCCTGCCTGTGTGCCTGCCTGTGTGCCTGCCTGTGTGCCTGCCTGTGAGCCTGCCTGTGTGCCTGCCTGTGAGCGTGCCTGCGAGTTTGTACAGAAGTGTGAGATTATAACAGAAGCGCTAGAGCACAGGAGGCACACGTTTAATTACCTTTGATATACCACAATGCATTTCCACGGCAGTCCGCCGTCTTCATCAGGTGGATTTACGTGATGAAGACGGCGGACCGCCGTGGAATGCATTGGGGTATATCAAAGGTAATTAAACGTGTGCCTCCTGTGCTCTTGTGCTTCTGTTATAATCTCACACTTCTGTACAAATATCATATCCCCATCCTAGGGTTGCAGCAGTAGCAGCTGTGAACCAGAGTCACCGCTAACCGAATCCAAAGGACCTGCGGTGACGTAGCTGAGAACGGCACAGGGGCAGGTGATCGGCTGCTCGAGTCACCTGACTGGAAGAAGGAGCTGCTCGTGGAGGAAACCCCGAATGCTGGAGTCCGGAGCCATCCACTGTGATACGCCGAGGTTGTGCAGGGTTGCACAACCTGCAAAGGTGAGATGCGAACCCCCACATCTGTTATTGTCACCCCCACTAGACCACCAGGTACCGCTCATCGGTTGTGGTCCCCCCCCCTTTTGTTCCACATGAGTGACAGTGAGTGAGTGTGTTAGTGTGTGCGCGAGTTAGTGTGTGATAAGAATTCAGACCAGGTTGGGGACATCAGTAAAAAAGGGGTCCAGCATAGGGGACATTACTGCACTATGGGGGTGAGGATGGTGACATCACTGCAAAAGGCGCCAGAATGTGGACATTACTACACTGTGGGGGCCAGGATGGGGACATCGCTACAAAAGGGGATCAGCATGGGGGACATTACTACACTATGGGGGCCAGGATGGGGACATCGCTACAAAAGGGGATCAGCATGGGGGACATTACTACACTATGGGGGCCAGGATGGGGGACATTACTACAAAATGGGACCAGCATGGAGGACATTATTACAAAAGGGGACCAGCATGGAGGACATTACTACACTATGGGGACATCGCTATAAAAGGGGATCAGCATGGGGGACATCACTACAAAAGGGGAGCAGCATGGGGGACATTACTACACTATGGGGGCCAGGATGGGGGACATTACTACAAAAGGGGACCAGCATGGAGGACATTATTACAAAAGGGGACCAGCATAGGGAACATTACTGCAAAAGGGGACCAGGTTGGGGATATTAGTACAAGAGGGGGACCAGGATGGGGACCAGTATGGGGACATTACAACAAGAAAGGGACCAAGATGGGGACATTACTACAAGAAAGAGGTCAGGATTATGACATTACTACATTGAGCAAAAAAATCTGGTATTACTAAAAATGTCACTTAGGCTGCTTTCACGTTTTGCGCTGTTCGCGGCAGTTGCGGTGAAAAAAACCGCAACTGCCGCGATTACCGCATAACGGCCGCGATCGTGGCACACTTGCGGCAAGCCCCATACAATGTCTATGGGGCTTGCGGTAAGTGTGCGGCAGGTGCGGTTTCGGCACTTGCGGCAGGTGCCGGCGCGAAAAAACCGCGGTATGCAGCATTTTTTTTTGCAGCCGCAAGTGCTGAAACCGCACTTGCTGCACACTTACCGCAAGCCCCATAGACATTGTATGGGGCTTGCCGCAAGCGTGCCACGATCGCGGCCGTTATGCTGTAATCGCGGTAGTTGCGTTTATTTCACCGCAACTGCCGCGATCAGCATTTACCGCTGATGTGAAAGCACCCTTAGTCCTACAAGCAATGCGGCCCCCCGATATCAATATTTTTCTATGTGCGGCCCACCAACCCAGCCGAGTTTGAGACCCCTGATCTAGACCCTGCTGTGATTTTGTTACATAGTTGCAGAACCAGGAGGGGCCCCATAGTTGGCAAAATTTTATTATAGCCCTGCTACTGCAATTCAATTACGGGGATTTTTTTTTTTGCAATTCTGCTAGTACAAGCCACCAAGCTGTAGGAAAAAAGAAATGATTTGGCTACAATTCTGGCATAAAACTGCTTGAAATATTGCAAAATTATTGTGCAACTCTTAATTGCACAAACTTTACATAACTTTTTGCCATTTTTTATGCTGCTGCGAACCGACTTATGCTCAACTTTTTAAGTGGGTAGTAGAAAGGACTTAGTTGGGTTAGGATGTGGCCAAGCAAAGTCAACAAATTCATCATGACTGAAGTAAATCTCTTGTGGTGGCACATAGCGGCTCACTGATGAGCTGATGAAAATGAAGAAATTCATTGAAGGGAATCTGCCAGCAGGTTTTTGCTATGTAATCTGAAGAGAGCATGTCTCTTATCAAGCTCCACGCTGTGATAAGCAGCTCACTATCCATAGACATTGTATATACAGAGTCTGGTGTGGGCGGGTGCAGCTCTCCCAGCTCTGCTGTCTGCTAGATCTAAAAACTCTGTGTCAGAGCGGCTACACCCAGTAAACTAAGTGATACATCATTGGATTCAGGGTCTCTTTACCTACATTCTGCTGTGCTTAGTTGAGGTAGCAAAAACCTGCTGACAGATTCTCTTTAAGAGCCTATTAATGAAATTGGCACATCTTACTACAGTACCCTGTTCCTCTAGACTGGAGCACAAAACACCAGAGGTTAAAAAATATAGTCATAGAAGACCTGAAAGTGTCAAAAATACAGTCCTAAGAGACTTCAGAGCATCTTAAACATCTTCTCAGGACAATTTGAGACTTTGCAGCAAATCTATTCTCCGTGAAGCTGGTGCATTTTAATTTCAAAGGATTCGCTCATCACCAGGACAAACCCACTGAGTTTAATGTACTTTATGTGCTGTATACCGTACTCAATAATTAATTAAAAATGGACATCACTCCCACAACAATCACTGACTGAAGAGATACAGTCTGATTTCTGGAACAGGGTAATCAGACAGTAAAAGTAAAGAGGACAGCTAGTAGGTCAATAAAAATGAAAGTGTAATGTGTAGTCTGCTCTGCAGTCTCTGTGAACTGATCCATAGTAGTTGAAACTGGAGTAAATTTCCTTTTGGGAATTAAAGGTTAATTAATTACTGTTGCTGTGTGTATCAGGTGATGGAGTTGACCAGTCCCCCAGCCTTTAAATAGCCCCATGACCAATCACCCGATGTCGCTGATAAAGTGCATACTCTGTTTGACCCTTGAGCTGTTTGGATGCTGTGAACTGTTTTTGCCGAAGCCTTTGAGGAGTTGCTTTATCCTTGGAGTTTTGCATCGTGTGTGGGCTTTGCTCTTCGTGCCTCAATGTCCTGGGCGGAGGTGAGGGGGAATTAGAGTAGGACAGGCCAGGATCAGGGCTAGGGTGGTGGCCCTGACATTCTCACCTTTGAGGTCATACGGAATACGGTCAGCTAGGGTTCCCTAGACTGAGGGTCAAACTAGTTTCCCGGTTATCTCTGTCAATCACTATTACCACATGACAGGAAGCCGAGATTTGTAGAACTAAAGATCCAGCTGGGAACATCCTGTAGGGGATGCGATTCAGGAATTCTGACATAACTCCACCATAACACTCAGTGATTATACACTGAAAGATCAAGGATGTGTCTGAAATTCAGATTTCTAGTTGCCTTTAATGTCAACATCACAGCAACTTGGATGACAAAAGTGAAAGGGACCAAGAAGTAGTGAAGCATGTCTAAGGCTACATTCACACGGTGCGCTAGTGCACCATTATTGCTGCGTTTCTGACAGACCTGCTATTTGCAGTGAAATGCAGTGACGTTGGCTGTCCCAGACAAATCAATGCATTTCACAATTTTGCATTTGATCTGTTTTGAGCTCAACATGTCAATTCTTTTGACGTTTTCTGCTGTGCTAATTACTCACCTCCCCGCGATCCCACAGTGATCTCTAGCAATGTTCTCATTCCTGGAGGCTGCAGGACCTGTGAGTTGTCTGTTTGGTGCTCGAGGACCTGGCACTGCACAATGTGATTAGGTGACAACACTCAGTCACATGTGCAGGTCCTAAGGCATCGAACACTTCAGCCCCCGGGAATGAGAACATCGCTGGACATCACTGTGGGATCGCAGGGAGGTGATTTAATTAGCGCAGCAGATGAATGCCACACATTCACACACACAAGGCTCCGTTTTGCGAGGATCCATTTTTGGTGCAGTTTCTGCACAGCCAAAATGCTGTGTGTGAATGTGCCTTAGACTAGAATTAAACAGTGATATTCATGCTTAAGGGTGGGTAACTTTCTATACCAAATAAAATGGTAAATCCATCACAAGAGATCATCAGGTTCTAGCACTCCCCACTGATCTAATCTGTGTTAGGTCACTGTAAAGCACATTAATTATGTTCCATTTATGATCAGAGAGCTGTAAGTGGAGGGTCAAAGCCCCTACACTTGTCTCTCATTTACATAAAAATTGGAAAAGCGATTACTCGGGAATGGAATACCGGATTGGAAAAAGATAGGTATGAAATGAATCTGTTACATTGTAATATCATCATTTACTCAGCTTATCTCTTGGCATTAACATATATATATTTCCTAATCCCTATTGGCTGAACATAGCACCTTTTGCACACAGTCTCAAAGTCTGAGTATGACTATACTTGTTAAGTTTCACATTCCTAAATTCCTTAGAAAATAAACACCCGACCTACATTTCACAGAGGACAGACACTTTGAGATAAGCATTCACAAAATGAATTCTAGATAGAACAAAAATGGATTCCGCTATCACACATTAATTAAAAATGTCAAAATCCCTTTACAAACAGATAAACATAAAATAGTTTTTTTCAATGTGGGTAACATGTGTCAGTCTGGAGTCTAGCATGTCAGAGGTTTGCTTAGGCTGGCTTCACACCACGGTGTGATCCGGACCGGTGCTGTCCGGGATGACCCTGACAGCCCCGGACCGGATCAGCACACAGAACCGGAGGGCCAAATGTGCCCTCCGGTCCTGTGTGCAGCTGGGTGCTGCTAATTGCAGCCGCAGCTGCTGATTTATCAAGACTACGGCTAGCATGGAGCTAGCCGCGGTCCTGAAACAACAGCGGCGTGCAGCCGCCAGTGTCCGGTTCCTGGATCCTCCCGGTCCGGGGCAATCCGGCCCCATAGGCTCCCATATTAGGGAGCGCCGGGTTGCCCCGTTCCGGGACAATCCGGCCAAATCCGGGATCTGGCAAATTGGGGAGATTTTTAGATTTTTCTCCCCGGACAAAAAAATGAGCAAGCATCATTTTTGTGTCCGGAGAGAATAATCCGTATTCCCCCGGATTGTCCCAGAGTGATGAAACCGGATGGCAGAGAGCTGCCATCCGGCTCCATCCGGCCCCATAGGCTGCTATGGGGCCAAAAACCAGTCCGGGGCTGTCTGGTTTACACCGGACAGCCCCGGATCAAAAAATCCATGGTGTGAAGCCAGCCTTAGGGTGGTTTCACACTGCAGTCAGTCAGATCAGGTCAGGTCAGATCAGGTCAGGTTTTGTGTGCCAAAACCAGGAGTGACTCCAAAACCTAGAACAGGTGTCAATCTTTCAATTATACTTTTTCTCTGCAAGTTCCTCTCCCGGTTTTGGAACACAAAACCTGACCTGATCTGACCTGATCTGACCGCAGTGTGAAACCGACTTAGACTAAATACAAGCCCTCATAGACATCTTAAAAATAGTGAGAAATTGAAACACAATGAATATTAGAAGGCCACAGAACTGAAGTATTCATTAAAAGTGCCAATTTGTTAAGTTAGTCATATTGAGAGTGTAACATATACATTTTTCTTGAGATAGAAAGTTTGTAAATTTTGCCTATAAAACTAATTTGCATTGGGGGTTGAATAATTTTGATCGCAGCTCAGTATGTAATGGTTGGATATATTTAGTTTTTCAAGTTGAGAGAGAGAAAGAATCCCTATCTTGCGAAATGATGGAAGTTCTAGTCTTTAAACTCATTAAAATTGACCCTCCACGGCAGACACACAAGTTCTGGGTCCCCTCTCTAAAGAGTCAAAATGACTATGGCAAGTGCATGGGGAGTGGTATGGATTGTATGAACCACGACTACTCTACATCCACTGTAGAGATGGATTCAGCACCAATATTATAAGCACTGGTCCATCCCACATAAGTGAAGGGGTACCCCCATTTTTCTATTTGTCAAATTGACATATGAGCCTCAGAACTTGTGAATGACGTGCAGTGGGTATCAAAAAGAGAACACAAGAAGTAGTGTCTACTAAAGATGGGCAAATCATCCACGTGACACTGGTCCATTGGACAAGTCAGTAGTCTCTGGAGGCTTGCAAATCTCTTACTTTCAGGGATCCCTGGTGCCACTTTTGATTAGCCAGCACTGCCATAATAGCAATCTTGTGTAACGCCACAATGATGATGTAAGGGAGTGGAAACAGCAGAAGATGCACCAAATAGACCTGGCAGTATGTGTGGAAGAACATCACCATCTACGGTAGTAAAAAGAATCACTTAGCTTTCAATAACAACAAAGGTGTTTCCTCCTCGAGGGAACAGATTCAGAGAGTTGTCAGGTGGGGTGGTAGTTATAGCACAACTACTAAGTATAAAGCCTTGGTTATCAGAGGAGGGGTGGAGTTGGCGCCAAGCCTTTGATGGAAGCAGATGGATGAGCAATGGATTTGGCCTTGAACAGTGATTTGGGCCTATAGTCGCCATTGCTGAAGTCCCATTGATTGCTCACATCTCCTCAAAAGCCAAAGGAACCCAAATGCTGAACATCAAACCCCAGAAGGAATCTGAACACTGTATACTGAATTTCGACTTTAGTAGGAACCCAAAGCTTGACAATCGAGCAGTGCCACCAGTGAATGATCTGCATTAACAGGGCCGTTGCTTCCTTGCGGCTTACAGGTTGCATGGTAGCCCTATTAGAGTCAATGTGTTAATAGACTGAATTATTAGATAAGTGGGATTGTGACTGACACAGGGGTGACATTGACATTTCCAAGACAGAAATACTTGGGACTGTTAATTCTAGTAAACCAAGTGTACTATATCCATTTTCCAACTTGCGCAGCTCTTTTTTAGAATTCATCTGTTATTCTTTGTAATCACTTGAATTGTTCCCTTATTAAACTTTGTCATTTTTGCCTTGTGATTTGTGTGGAATAAATCTTTGTTGTGAGTCACTACTGTGTCGTTGCATTTTTGTTAACTGTTCTTCATTAACGTCGTGCCATCCCGCCTACTTAAAGGCAACACAAGGGATCCTGGAAGAGAAGAGATTTGTAGAACTGCTGTCCACTGGCAAGAGATTATTGACTTGGCTTATGAACCGTGGTCCTACAAATCGATCCGCCCATCTCTAACATCTTTACATCAGTATTTTTAGACAGACTTTGAGAATTAGGGAGCTCTGCAATTTGTGAAGAAGGCTTATGTCTGAATGTAATGCTGGGCCATGGTGGAATGACTGGGCTGCAAGCTAGCAAGCATAGTATTCTGGTCAAACACTGCGCTAGCCATCACGCTCCTGTGTACCCTTAAGGGCCGGGGTACTTTTCTCCCACATCCCTGTCCTGGAAAGGGTGGACTTTGGCAGAGCCTTTTCCAGGCGACAAGTAGCGCGGTGGCTGGTGACCGGGCACACAAGCAATAGCTGGATCATACACCAGTAAACTAACAAAAGCGGTGCGGACCAAAATTAAGCAAGGAAAACATGGACAAGCCAAGACCCAAATCCAGAGCAAAGACCCCACTTGAGAAGCACACCAACTACTAACCTCTACCTCCTGAATACAACTGAAATAATCAGCACAACAGAGGATATAGCAGGTTAATATCTGTCTCTCAAAGATAACCTCACATCTCTGAGGCAACACCCAATCTTCACCCTCAGTTAAGAGAGGCAAAATAAGAGGAGAGGAGAAGGAAGTAGAGGAAACCTCCCACCACCTGGCTGACCACCAGAATGGGCGTCCACTGGGAACAGCTACTGTGTTTTTCCTATATTAGGCCCTCCCCCAAAAATAAGCCCCAGCAGGGATTTTCAAGCTTTTTGGAGTAGGCTTGAAAAATTAGCCCTTCTCCAAAGGTAAGCCCTAGAGGAGTACTACAGCTGGCTCTGCAGGGGCAGAGGTGGTGGAGCGGGTACAGGAAGCTGAGGCAGGCTGAAGGATTAGGCTCATATGATATTCACTGCTTCCCCCACTATCCATCACCTTTCAGTGCCGAAACCGGTGCTGAGAAGTGGGTGGGGGTAGCAGCACATATTACAGGAGCCTAAGTATACTGATCCACGCATCCTGAATATGACCCTCCGGTCACGGTATGTGCACCCCTGCTGGCGTGCACACAGAAAAATAACAAATGTTGTTAACTCACCTTCCATAGCTCCCCTGCTCCCAGCATTGCTGTGTTCATCATTGGATCATGTGACCAGTACAGCACAGTGATGTCACTATGGCGTCCCACCTCCTAGTGATAAATCTCCCATAGATCAATACCCAGGCAGAGACAGCACCAGTGCCAGCTCTGCTCCCCAGAGGTGACACCCCACCCCTCATAGCCAGCGAAGGGTGACGTCCGACCTGATGGAGAGTCGGAGCACTCCCGGAAGCACTAGGGGTCTGCTCAGATATACAACCGCCAGACCTGACACTGAAACTCTAGGTGTACAAAACATTGGTCGCACAGGGGCCCCAGAGGTAAGTGGGCCACTACTACCTTCACAATAGGTTGAATTGTGCATTATGATAAGCTTTTGGACTGCAGAGCGTCCATATATTGTTCTTGCACAGGGACCCTCTTCTGTCTATGTCCGCTCTGCTGAAATCGACACCTTATGAAGAAATCTGCACACACCCGATGATGATTAAAAATACAGGAGAACCTGTAATATTTTATAGTAGAGCGTTACAAAATTGTGTCCGCAACGCATTTTTTGTTAAATATGATTTAAAAAAAAAAAAGACTTAATCCCTGTGTCGGTGATGTGATGCATTTCTTTCCGAGCAGATAATGGGTATCCTCTGAAAAGAAATATTACTTGGCAAGGACACTTTGCAAGTTGCAATCATGCACTTTCTGGTTTGTAAATGACCCCTATTGTTTCATGTTTTCAGGACCGTCCATGTGGGATTGACCAGTTCATATGACTTGGCTGCCTTCCTTATAACCCATCAAGACTAAACAATTGCTGAAAAAGAACAATACTTATTGTTTATACCCAAATACCAGAAGAACCCCGTGATGCAAGCGTTGGTTCCTATCGGCGTAGCAAACGTAGCAGTAGTCCGCCAGCAGGTATAATTACGCTTCCTTCCTCTGTGTACTTAACGACTTATACGGTATAGGTAGATTGGGGTTTGCACAACAGAATACATTGCCCTCTCTCTACGGAAATTATACAAGATGATACACTGCAATGTAGGGAAAATGTCGGCCCCCTCTCTCTCCGCTCATAATGTATTCTTTGACTGCCTCTATATGTTCTTGTGTTGGCTCATTTGCATTTGTATTGTGCCACTGCCTGGATGGGTGCTAAGGTCAATTGGGACTCAAGAAAAGAGGGGGAAATTTATGCAAAAAGTGTTGATTGCATTTGTATGTAATGAAATCATTCAATATTCATCGGAGTATAGAATCTAATCTTGCAGGAAAACTGAAGGACATAAGAGTCACTGGGAAACCGTAATGAGCTTCTGTAGTGATTAAAAAAACACTTGAGTTTTTCGAAAATGGCAGTGGAAATAGTGTCTAATCAGCAGTGAATGTGGGAGGCAGAAATTGGAGTGACATTCTGCTGAGAAGACGCGGAAATGTATGCACGCCGTAAACTTTGACATGCCAGCCGCGATCGGCGTTGCAGAATCATAAACTAGGCAGATACTTTTCTAAAGCAGTTTGCTGTCTGTCTGTCTTCATCCAGCTGTCCGGATCACAACAGTTCTCAGTTACCGTATTGACGGCTCTGTGCCAGGTTTATACCTATATACCGAGTGACTGTTATGACTGAACCCTACCACTCATGACAAAATCAGGAGAGATGGTAGACCGGCAATATACAGGCTACGAGAAGCCGTAAGTCTGACCCTGATTTGTCCCTGCCTTACCGCGGAGGTTGGAAGGATATTTTTGTGGGCACAGAGATAGGGGCAAGGAGTTATAGGTTATCAAAACCTGTTATTTATCACTACAACGCGTTTCAACAGTTTAACACTGTCTTCATCAGGTGGATTTACGATCCCGTGATCGGAAGACGGCCCACGTGATCTGGATACGGAAGTGAGCAGGAACGCTGACTGAAGAGCTCGCTCCTACCGCTTGTCATCCTGGTTGTGCGGATGGCACAACCCGGACAGCCCGGACAGGTGAGAACCATACCGGTGTGACCGCAATCATTATCATTGAACTACTTAGGTTCTTCAAAAAGCGCCTCTCTTTATTTTTTCTTACCACGGAGGTTGGCACCCTAAGATTAAGTAATGACACCCCAACTCAACATCGGTTGATCCTGAGTGTCCTCAACTAGAAATAAAGTGTAATACAAATTAACAATAACCATAAAGAAAGTGCAGACTGGCAGAGCGGTGAGACAACATGTTCATGTAGTTATAAAGGGATGATGGAGGAACTAACCCAAAAGACTTACGGAATATATGGAAAACTCAATTCCTATACATAACAGAATAGGAAGAATGCTGGAAAGGGAAACACATAAACCAGAGGGAAAAATGATAGATATAATTCAAGATAATCCTAAACCAGCAATGACGTATATGCATGGTGAATATAAATAGTCCCTTCCAAGATGTGATAGGGCCAACAAAATGAGGAAGTGAAAACACCAAACACCTGAATGAAAATAAAAGGGAAAGCAAGTTTTCAGCCCCCGACGCACGTTGTGAGATGTCTCTGAGGGATGTAAGCACTGTCTCTGTACAATAGTACATAGTTTACTCGCTATTTTCTTCCCCTGTGTTAATCGGAGCCACATGTATTCTGTCCAGTAAACATGATGCGATGATTCTATTTTAACTGCTTTATTTGAAGCTCCTTGATGAGATGAGGCGATGAGGAAGATGATGGATGGTGGGAGTTGTCGATTGGAGGTTAGAAAATAGAGGTAAAAACATGAAGCTACCATATCCTTATGTGCATATCAACAAAATGGTGCAACAGAGAGAGATGCATTATGGGAAAATTATAATACAATTCAAAGAAGGCATACATAACAATGGCTAGTAGGTGGCAGCAAAGTATAGCAAACAGTAATACTATAGAATTATATAAATCTCTAAGGAGATCTGGGACAGCACAGCAAGCAAAGGAAAGACAAGTGTAAGGATTTTGGGTTTTCCATGGAACTTCTTGCTCTCGCCCAAGGTGGAGTCTTATGCTTCGTCATGGTCTTGAACTTCCTGTTGGTTCTGCCTACTTAAGTCCCAGTCCTGGATCCATTCCCCGCCTTAGTATTTTGTGCTATTTTGCCTGTGAGTCACTCCAGACTTGGCTTCTTAACATCTTCCTACTGTTTGTTAGCTCTGCTACTCTGACCTTCTGCTGCTCAGCTGCATTTTCCAGAGTCTGGCTGTTTGCTTCCATCCTTCAAGACTTCCGGGGAGAAGAGCACAACTAGTCTGCCTGAAGTTCCAAGATCTGTAATACATTAGACTTTCTGTTTAAGTTGACAGTGTACACAATCCAGGAATGTAGTCAGAGTGGGCTGCACTGCTGGACTTGTGCAGGACTTATTGCAACCCTAAAGTACACTGGTCAACTATTTGTTTGCTGCGCAGATTTCTGCTGAGACTGTTTCAAGACTATTTCGGCTGTTGTGCTGGTCCCACTCTGCATATGATTTCTGGACTAAATCTTCAGTTTCTTCCTACTTTATAGACTTCTGCTTCTTATTTCTTTGCTTTACATGTGAATACAAACTTTAACTCAAAACCTTGTCTCGGTTTTGTCTGGTCCCACGCCATCAGATTCCAGGGTATCCACAAAACTGTTAGAAAAGATCATTTTCAGCAATTGGACAAAGAAAAATCATGCTGTGGACCAACAGGGAGAGAAACTGACCACACACCAAGAGGTCACAGGATCAAGTCCCGAAACGAGGCATGACAGTGATGTCTTAAGGAAGAACCTTTAAAGGGAACCTGTTATGTTGCCTAATTTGTTTATCTTGACGATCTGATCAGGGACAATAAATCACTAAAAGTGACTGACAGGTCTCTCTATATGTACAAATGGTGCACTGGGAACTCTAGGGGTGGCAGCGGACTAGTATGGTATTCAGCCATCATCCTCGGCTGGCTCATGCCTGTGCTGCTGCAGCGGATTATAAAGTCTTCCCTTGTGTGTACACAGGGAGAGACCTGTCAATCAGTTGCATCAGCGCTGGGAGGTGATGGTCAGGAGAGTCCGGTCTCCGGCTATAGTTCCCAGTAGGATCTTCTAATTACATTTTCACTAAAATGCTGGAGCATTTCAAAGAATCATATACCTGGCTACAATGGTGGAGCCAGACTCTGATTCAATCCCATGGTTTCGGCAGCATGAATCACCTGACAGGACCTCTTTAATATCACTTTGTACTAACCATAACATCAGGTTTTGCATGGTGTTTAAACTAGTCTCCCTGGAATCAAAAGTTCTGGGGTTTCTATTGTACAGGGTGGACCATCTATATGGATACACCTAAATAAAATGGGAATGGTTGGTGATATCAACTTCCTGTTTGTGGCACATTAGTATGTGGGAGGGGGAAGACTTTTCCAGATGGGTGGTGACCATGGCGGCCATGTTGAAGTCGGCCATTTTGGATCCAACTTTATTTTTTTCAAAAGAGAAGAGGGTCATGTGACACATCAAACCTATTGAGAATTTCATAAGAAAAACAATGGTGTGCTTGGTTTTAACGTAACGTAAATCTTTCATGAGTTATTTACAAGTTTATGACCACTTATAAAATGTCTTCAAAGTGCTGCCCATTGTGTTGGATTGTCAATGCAACCCTCTTCTCCCACTCTTGGCACACTGATAGCAACACCGCAGAAGAAATGCTACACAGGCTTCCAGTTTCCTTTTTTTTCAGATGCTGCACATCTCACAGCATAGACAATTGCCTTGGTGCCACCACACCAGCATCCTTTTAACCTCGCGAACACCGGGTTATGAGCCGCATCAGCAGCCTCTGTGCAGACATGCCGCTCAGAGGCTGCTGATGGGGTTAATAGCCACCGAAAGCCCAGAAATCATTAAATTTGACCAATCATCTGTTTTTGAACTAATCATCTTGTACCACTGCTGTCACAGCGGTACAAGATGATTGGCTACTGTGCCGACACAGAGGGGGAAATCGAAACTCCGGGGCTTTGACAGCCGTGAAGTTTAAGTTCCCCGACAAATTCTGTCCGCGGTCCTTCAGGACCATGGACAGCATCACACTCACATGCAGCACACATGCACTCACATGAATGCAGGCAGGCACACTCACCACACGCACCACACACACCTAAAAACACGCATATCGCTCGCTTCACTGTCTTGCATCAAACACGCTCCGTGTTTGATGGACGACAATGTGCCTTCAGCCTAACAGTTGAAGTTGGTAACTCATCCTACTACATATAGTAAAGGATAAGCCCTAACTACATGGGTACACCATTCAGGGGAGTATCACCACCCCCATCCCTGTCCCTGTCATAACTTTAGCAAATAGAAAAACAAGCGGTGTCAGAGGATTGGAGCGCTAAAGAAACCACGGGTTGGTGATTAGATTACCGATAATTTATTGCACGAACAGCAGGGGTCCAGTATGCCACAACGCGTTTCGACGCACAGATGCGTCTTTCTCAAGTGGATCCACTTGAGAAAGACGCATCTGTGCGTCGAAACGCGTTGTGGCATACTGGACCCCTGCTGTTCGTGCAATAAATTATCGGTAATCTAATCACCAACCCGTGGTTTCTTTAGCGCTCCAATCCTCTGACACCGCTTGTTTTTCTATTTGCTAATCCCCTTTCTCCCTTATTGGGAGTGCGGTGTGTGAGCTGCTCTAAGATCCACAGTACCTGGCAGTACATCATAAAGACCCACCCTTGAATGATCAACTGATACACAGTGTGGAGCTGGGACGGAAGCCAGTGCAGCGAGTCTGCCTCTTCGGGTGAAGGAGCCCACCTCCATCTCCAGAGGAACTAAGGAGCCGACCACCAGGCCCGGAGTATCTGAGGAGGAGGGATTATTGGCCCTTGTCACTACAGTGATCCACATTAAGCCATCAGTCTGGTTGTGCGGGGTGTTGCACAACCAGTAAAGGTTAGTACAAACATAGTAAAACCGTGTATTAAGTTCCTCCAGTTGCAGTGTGGCGCAATATCTGTTTTTTCTTTTAATTACCTGTCATAACTTTGACTTTCACGCATATATCTTATGACTTCAGTGACATTTTGGGGTGGTTCGCTGCAGCTGTGACATCGGTTGGTCAGATGTGGCTCAGATGTTGCTGCAGTGCTGCTCATCTGGTCATGTTGCTGGAGAACAGTAATGCTTTCTTTCTAAACTAAAACAAAATACAGCATTAAGATCTCTTAAAAAGGTTAGCTTAGCCTTTTTACTTTTCACATGCTCTCGTACACAGATTATTATGCATATCCCTACAGTTGTGCTCAAAGGTTTACATACCCCGGCAGATTTTTTGCTTTCTTGGTCTTTTTTCAGAGAATATCTATGATAACACAAAATCTTTTTTCCACTCCTGGTTACTGGTTAGGTGAAGCCATTAATTGTCAAACTGCTGTGTTTTCTCTTTTTAAATCATAATGACAACCAAAAACATCCAAATTACCCTGATCAAAAGTTCACCTAAAGGGGGCAGACAAGGGTGCAATTAGGGTGTTATCTCCTTAATACTGGTGAATTTATCGTATGATGTTTTGCTCAACTTGCCCAGTTGTGTGTCCCTCAACTGGTGTATATGTGACTCACCGTGGCCAGCGGACTCCGGTTGATACAGGCGATTCTTCTCCTTCCTTGTCACGGGTGGACCGCGCCTGCCGGTAGTGGGGCCCGGTGTAGTGCAGATCAAAATTTAGGACGTCTTACGGGAACAGATTAAAGGGGTTTTTAATTTGTTTTCTTCGTGACGCCACCTATGAGTAGGTTCGGTAAGGGCTACCGACGCTGCGGAACCTCCCGGGGTGATGGACAGCAGCAAGATGTTACGCTCCCCACAGGCTGAGCGGTGATCCCCGGGGGCTGGAGCTGCTCAAGAAGTTGTGCGGCAGCTGCGGTTACCTTTAGTTCATGACGGACAGTTCATAAGGAGACACGGACACAGATAGTCTCTGCAACGGTTCTTTACTGTAACCAGCAGGCAGTACATGGCTTACAGTGGTTGAGTAGAAGACCGGGTGGACTCAGCAGTGATAGTGCTCCTCAGAGATCCGCAGTGTACCTCCTTTCTACCTCCTTAGCTTCTCTTTTTGCCAGCGTCGCCCAGGAATACCAGGTCGGGTACGGGGAGGCTGCTTCAATGCCCTATCCATGATGTACGTTCTGGATTCTTTGGGGAGCCTTGGGTCCCTCAGTGGGTACACCGCTGGTTAGACGACTGGAAACTGGCTGGTGGTGGGGTGCTCCTATAAAGCTGCTCCTCCACGGGGCTGGTTCGCGTGGCAGAGGTGAACTGCTGCCAGCTTCGGTACCAGTGAACCGGCTGTGAGTTGTGGGCACGGGAGTCTTTTGGGAACCCGTGTAGAAATGCCCAATCCCGGTAGTTAAGGCCTCAGGTGCGGACACCCGACCGGTGACGGCCCAGGGGCCCGCACGGAGTGCGGAGCCCCCGCTCCTCTCCAAGTTCTGTGTTCTAGGCTCTGCTCTAGATTCCAGACTCTGTTCAGACTCTGTCTAGATTATTCTGTGTTCTACTTCACTACCCTAACACTCCACCCACCAGGACCTAGGATTGGTCCCCTGTTCTAGGTGTTGTATGTTGGGTTGGATCTCAGAGTTAACTATTGCACTGCTTTGTCAGAGAATATTGCGGCTGCAATACTCCCTTGTGACGCACTCGTTGCGGGGCGCCACACTCCCCCTTGGTTAAATCAGCTTGTCCCCAAGCGTCAAACTACTCACGTTACAGAGGTTTTTACATTTTTATACATATATGACACACTTTTATTAAAATAGAAAAACAGGTAAAGATATGCTTTGGTGATATAAGCAAAGAAACAGGTAATCACTTTGTGCGGACCCGGCGTGCGGTCGGCTGTACTTTAGCTAGAGTCCAGGCTGTAGCCGCAAGATCACACGGTCGGTGATTAACGGGAACAGAGTCATTGATGAAGTTCAAGTTTTAAAGTCACTGGCTCTGAGGGTGATGGCGCACCCGGATAGCGAACCACCCATCTGCACAAGCGTAGCGCTCGTAGGTGATAATATCGCCCCGGTATAGGTCGCGATCGGGATATCCTCTTGGCAAGTTTGACTCGACGTCCCGGCGCCCCACAAACACCTCCTCATTCAAACCCACCTCCCAAGCGAACCCCCACCCGGTATTTAAGTTAAAGGTGGAAATTCTACCTTCACGGCGGAGTTCATCAGGCAGCGGCGGCTGGCGGCGAGCCTCGGCACGGGCCTCCATGTTGGCGCGTTCTCGGGCTTGCCACTCCTCTCGTCGTCTCTGGCGTACATCTCCGTCGTTACGGCTCGGGGTGTAAAGATGAGTAACGGAGCTGGTGGTTTGGCGGGAAGCTTGAACTTGGCGGGCTGTCTGTATCGGAACCCGGTGGAACGGCACAGGGGAAGGTGTCGGCAGTGCACCCGACCAGTGTACCCGAGCTGTGTGCCCGGAAGGAAGTTCCTTGCTGTCTCCCCAAGCGAACCCGGTGTCGAAATCCTCAGCGGTGCTGTGGGTCTCGTCGTCATCCTCTCCGACCTCTTCCTCGATGACCACATCAGGCTGCTCGTTGATGAGAGATATTAAAGCTTGTTCCGTTGTACAACAGGGCGGTGGTGCTGCGGATCCTTCCGTAGGGACGTCCTGCAGGGCTTCCAGGCTGCCTGCTTCTTCATCTGTTTCCGCAGGTAAAGGTGTTTCAATCCCGGCTACCCGGTAGGCCTCGGCAATGGCAAGGGAAGCCTCCGGTACGGGGATAAAACAGGCGACAGTCTCTGTAGCGGTGAAACATGTCGCGGGTTCCTCAGTGGGAACCTGGTAGAGATCGAGTTCTTCAATGGAGCGTGATATGAGCTCCGGCTCAAGAACGGGATCGGTTGCGATATTGGTCGCTGGAACGGGTCGAGTTGCGGCCTCCACCGGAATGACACAGTCTATTGGCTCAGGTGACGGAGCAGGACAGGTGGTAGGCGAGGGTGAGGCGGTCGAGAAGCTGGTGACGTCGTCTGGGCTTGGAGAAGCTGTACCCGGTCGGCTCTGCTTCATCGCATGGTGTAGTCGTCTGCCTAGGGTCGCGCTCCAGCTACGGATCGTCCATTCCACTGTCTCTAGTAACCGCACCCGGAGGTCTTGTAGAGCCTCTAGCCAGAAGTCGGGACTGCCATCTATGGTAAGGGCAGGATCCGGACCCGGTTGGCTTATGGCTGCTCTGGCCTCCGCCTCGACCTCCTGCATCAGGTCTTGGAGTCTCATGCTGGCCATTCTTCTTTGGAGGGAAACCACACCCGATCAACCGGTAAGACGTTCTGGTAGAGCTGGTGAAGAATTCCGTCTGTGTGTCTTATATGGGCTTTTGTAGTCCAATCGTGGGAAAAGTCTTTGGGATCCGCCCCCATGGTTGATTCGAGCAATCAGGGCGGACAAAGAGTTTGGCGCCTTTCGTCCTTAGCCCTCCCACAGTGAGGGGGGGGGGTTGACTCACTCTTGGGCTTCACGTGGCGGCTTCTTGTGGCGGGAACGCCATCTTGGGCGCCATCTTGACCCAATGGTGTAAAGGCGGGAAAGTTCTTTTAGGGACGAACAAAGTCCAATTGTAGACAATAAAGTCCAGTTTAAGCACAATATACCCGTTGGATAACGGGCCTGCTCGTATCCTGTTCGTGACGCCATTTTCTGACTCACCGTGGCCGGCGGACTCCGGTTGATACAGGCGATTCTTCTCCTTCCTTGTCACGGGTGGACCGCGCCTGCCGGTAGTGGGGCCCGGTGTAGTGCAGATCAAAATTTAGGACGTCTTACGGGAACAGATTAAAGGGGTTTTTAATTTGTTTTCTTCGTGACGCCACCTATGAGTAGGTTCGGTAAGGGCTACCGACGCTGCGGAACCTCCCGGGGTGATGGACAGCAGCAAGATGTTACGCTCCCCACAGGCTGAGCGGTGATCCCCGGGGGCTGGAGCTGCTCAAGAAGTTGTGCGGCAGCTGCGGTTACCTTTAGTTCATGACGGACAGTTCATAAGGAGACACGGACACAGATAGTCTCTGCAACGGTTCTTTACTGTAACCAGCAGGCAGTACATGGCTTACAGTGGTTGAGTAGAAGACCGGGTGGACTCAGCAGTGATAGTGCTCCTCAGAGATCCGCAGTGTACCTCCTTTCTACCTCCTTAGCTTCTCTTTTTGCCAGCGTCGCCCAGGAATACCAGGTCGGGTACGGGGAGGCTGCTTCAATGCCCTATCCATGATGTACGTTCTGGATTCTTTGGGGAGCCTTGGGTCCCTCAGTGGGTACACCGCTGGTTAGACGACTGGAAACTGGCTGGTGGTGGGGTGCTCCTATAAAGCTGCTCCTCCACGGGGCTGGTTCGCGTGGCAGAGGTGAACTGCTGCCAGCTTCGGTACCAGTGAACCGGCTGTGAGTTGTGGGCACGGGAGTCTTTTGGGAACCCGTGTAGAAATGCCCAATCCCGGTAGTTAAGGCCTCAGGTGCGGACACCCGACCGGTGACGGCCCAGGGGCCCACACGGAGTGCGGAGCCCCCGCTCCTCTCCAAGTTCTGTGTTCTAGGCTCTGCTCTAGATTCCAGACTCTGTTCAGACTCTGTCTAGATTATTCTGTGTTCTACTTCACTACCCTAACACTCCACCCACCAGGACCTAGGATTGGTCCCCTGTTCTAGGTGTTGTATGTTGGGTTGGATCTCAGAGTTAACTATTGCACTGCTTTGTCAGAGAATATTGCGGCTGCAATACTCCCTTGTGACGCACTCGTTGCGGGGCGCCACATATGCCTTATACTATATATACTTTGCAGAGGTCGTTTTCACACCATCAGGAACCTCCAGAGGCACAAGCAGCTTCAAATATCTATGTGCTGGTTTGTAAGACCTTTTAAGCAGCTGCTCTCTTAATCCGATGAACTTGCCTGGCAGAAACCTTCCTTATTCTGCCTTTATCTGCACAAACACGTCTGTGCTCAGAATCAGGGCCGCTTTACACACACAGATATCTGTGACCAATTTCTGAACAGATCTCTGGTTGCAGTGAAATCATGGACACATTGTTCCATTTTGTGGCTGTATACAAATGGAGCAATGTGTCCATGATTTCACTGCAACCAGAGATCTGTTCAGAAGTTGGTCACAGAAGTTGGTGTGTGTAAAGCGGCCCTCAGCCACAAATCTCTTCACAGTACGATGATCACGCTTAAGTTTTCGTGCAATATCTAATGTTTTCGTCCCTTGTCCTAGGCATTGCACTATTTGTTGCTTTTCGGCAGCAGAGAGATCCTTTTTCTTTCCCATGTTACTTGAAAACTGTGGCCTGCGTAATATTGTGGAACACCCAGTTTTCCTTTTATTGGGCTCACCTGCCAAACTAATTATCACAGGGATCTGAGATTGATTTCAGTGATCCAAAGAACCCTGAGACACAATACCATCAATGGGTTTCATTGAAGAAAAAAAAAACCCTATGACACTTAAAACCAATTTGCACAATAATTTGGAACATGGTGTACAGCTGCTGCTGGATCCACCATTCCACATGGATGGCCGCACAAACTACAGATCCAAAGGAAGAGGCATTCAAAACGATCAGCACTGCTGTATGAATGGAAATGGACCAAAATCTTTATGGAGATGGTGTTTATTTCTACGCATTTCAAGGTGTTCCTGATCAAAAGTTCACATACCCTGGTGATTTTGGCCTGATAACATGCACAGAAGTTGACACAAATGGGTTTGAATGGCCAATAAAGGTAACATCCTCACCTGTGACCTTTCTGCTTGTAATCAGTGTGTGTGCATAAAAGCTGAGTGAGTTTCTGGGATCCAGACAGACTCTTGCATCTTTCATCCAGCCACTTACATTTCTGGATTGTGAGTCATGGGGAAAGCAAAAGAATTATCAATAGATCTGCGGGAAAAGATAGTTGAACTATATAAAACAGGAAAGAGATATAAAAAGATATCCAAGGAATTGATAATGCCAGTCAGCAGTGTTCAAACTGTGATTAACAAATGGAAAATCAGGGGCTCTGTAAAAAAATAACCATGATCAGGTAGACCAACAAATATTTTGGCCACAACTGGTAGGAAAATTGTTCGGGTTGCAAAGAAAGACCCACAAATAACACCAGCTGAACTCCAGGACTCACTGAAAACTAGCGATGTGGCTGTTTCAAGATGCACAATAAGAAGGCACTTGAAGAAAAATGGGCTGCATGGTAGAGTCACCAGAAGAAAGCCATTACTGCGCAAATGCCACAAAGAATCTAACCTACAATACGCCAAACAGCACAGAGACAAGCCTCCAAACTTCTGGAACAAGGTAATTTGGAGTGATCAGACCAAAATCCAACTTTTTGGCCACAACCATAAATATTACATTTGGAGAGGTGTCAACAAGACCTATGATGAAAAGAACACCATTCTACTGTAAAGCATGGAGGTGGATCACTGATGATGTGGGGATGTGTGAACTACAAAGGCACAGGGTACTTGGTCAAAGTTGAAGAAAAGATGAACACTGCACATTATCAGCAAATACTGGAAGCAAATTTACACTCATCAGCCCGGAAACTGCATATGGGACGTACTTGGATGTTTCAACATGACAACAAACCAAAACACAAGGCCAAATCGTCCTGTCATTGGCTACAGCAGAACAAAGTGAAGGTTCTGGAGTGGCCATCTCAGTCTCCTGACATCAATATCATTGAGCCACTCTGGGGAGAACTCAAGTGCTCAGTTCATGCAATAAAACCCAGGAATTTACAGGAACTGGAGGCTTTTTGTTAAGAAGAATGGGCAGCTTTACCATCTGAGAAAATAAAGAGCCTCATCCACAACTACCACAAAAGACATCAAGCTGTCATTGATGTTAGTGCGTCAATATATGGTATTAAGAACTGGGGTATGTGAACTTTTGATGATGGTCATTTGGATGTTTTTGGTTGTGATTATGTAAAAGAGAAAAACAGTAGTTTGATAATAAATGGCTTCACCCAACCACTAACCATGAGTGGAAAAAATGTTTTTGTGTTATCATTCATATTCTCTGAAAAAAGACCAAGAAAGTAAAAAATCTGTCAGGGTATGTAAACCTTTGAGCACAAGTCTATATTACTGAATTCTTCACCAATATCAGTGTTGGCCATTTAGAGACACTTAGGTTAGTTTTACACTACCTTTTTTTTGATCTGGGGGATGCAGGTAAACCAAGCATCCTCCCAGATTCCCCCGGACCCCATTGCAAGAGCACAAACACATGCACCTGCTCCGGTATTATCCCTGATCCATCTCCCAGATCAGTGATAATACCAGTGCAGGGTCAGTTGCATCCGGGTGCTTACCTATCTCAGCCGGATCCTGGGACAAATGACATGCCCCCTAGGGGCCGTGTCATTTAGAACTATGTTTTGGGAATGCGCAGTTCTAAAACCTGGATCCAGCGGAATCTGGTATCCCCTGGATCCGGATTACATTGAGCCCCATTGTAAATCCATCCAGAGTGCTACTGATCCAGGTGGTCACGGTTTTTGACATGGACACAAATATCACAACATCTTGAGATTTTGGTCTCAGTGAAAAAAACGTGGACACATGGATCAGGGGGCAAATGAAAATGAAAACAACTGGGTGCACCTGCAAGTGTCTCCGGCCCCATTGAGTTTCAATGGGACCTAAAAACGGCAGTGTGAAACCAGTCTTACATCCTACCAGAAACCATCTCATGCTGGATAAATGTGCCCATTGGTAGAATAGGGTTTGTTTAAATATTGTTCCTTTTCGACCCCAATGTTGCAAATCCACCCTCAGGCTCTCGTTTTTTAGGGCATCAAAGTCAAAGCATAAATTTTTATAAATCCTCAAAATCCTTTAGGAGAAGTCTTCTCTCCCCATTTACTCAAAGAATGTCTTGCGTTTGCTAGCAGGTATGAGCCATATGTTTGGAGATTGCACTCTGCCTGTGACATGCATGCAGCAGCATGGGGGTGGGGGGGCAACTTGTAGCTTCTCCTGTGCCTGAAAATAAATAGCGGGAAAAAGACTCTGTGGGATGCTAAGTGCTTTTCATAGCCTGAAAAAAAAATACAGAATGACTGTCAAAATCCAAGATGAACGATAACAAACGTTCGATAGTTGGACATCAGTCAAAACCACATTTATTTCACCGATCTGAACTGGACGCCTTAGGCTGGCTTCACATCACGGCACCATCAGGTCCTGTACTGCCAGGGGTGAACCTGACAGCCCCGGACCCGATTGGCAAACAGAACCGGAGAGCAAATATGCCCTCCGGTCCTGTTTGTAGCCGGATTCAGCCGAGCGCAGCTGTCTCCTGCTGAAATGGTGCTGAACCTCTTCGCAGGGGACAGCTCCCTGGGGCTGAAGTTCAGCGTAGCTCACGCTGAACTTCAGCAGCCGGTGTCCGGTTCCCAGATCCTCCCGGATCAGGGCAATCCGGCGCCATAGATTCCCATGTTAGGGAGCACCGGATTGCCCCGGATCCAATTTGGGCTTATTTTTCGTCCCGGTCTGGGAGAAAAATCCAAATACACCCTGACAGATGGAAACCGGATGGCAGATAGCTGCCATCCGGCTCCATCCAGCCCCATAGCATACTATGGGGCTGAAACCGGATTCGGGATTGTCCAGTTCACACCAGACAGTCCTGGATCCAGAAAATCGTGGTGTGAAGGGGGCCTTAGGCACTTTTATCTAATGTGTATGAGCCCCTAAGAACCTACATGTAAATTTGGAATGATCTATATATTGAAAGCCTCAGAATGATGTGATACAGTGCCTACAAGTAGTATTCAACCCCCCGCAGATTTAGGTGGTTTGATAAGATGCAAATAAGTTAGAGCCTTCAAACTGCAAACGAGAGTAGCATTTATTAACAGAAGCATAAATCTTACAAACCAAAAAGTTATGTTGCTCAGTTGAATTTTAATAAATTTTAAACATAAAGGTGTGGGTCAATTATTATTCAACCCCTAGGTTTAATTTTTTGTGGAATAACCCTTGTTTGCAATTACAGCTAATAATCGTCTTTTATAAGACCTGATCAGGCCGGCACAGGTCTCTGGAGTTATCTTGGCCCACTCCTCCATGCAGATCTTCTCCAAGTTATCTAGGTTCTTTGGGTGTCTCATGTGGACTTTAATCTTGAGCTCCTTCCACAAGTTTTCAATTGGGTTAAGGTCAGGAGACTGACTAGGCCACTCCAACACCTTGATTTTTTCCTTCTTGAACCAGGCCTTGGTTTTATTGGCTGTGTGCTTTGGGTCGTTGTCTTGTTGATAGATGAAATTACGACCCATCTTAAGATCCTTGATGGAGGAGCGGAGGTTCTTGGCCAAAATCTCCAGGTAGGCCGTGCTATCCATCTTCCCATGGATGCGGACCAGATGGCCAGGCCCCTTGGCTGAGAAACAGCCCCACAGCATGATGCTTCCACCACCATGCTTGACTGTAGGGATGGTATTCTTGGGGTCGTATGCAGTGCCATTCAGTCTCCAAACGTCACGTGTGTGGTTGGCACCAAAGATCTCGATCTTGGTCTCATCAGACCATAGAACCTTGAACCAGTTTGCCTCAGAGTCCTCCAAGTGATCATGAGCAAACTGTAGACGAGCCTTGACACGACGCTATGAAAGTAAAGGTACCTTACGGGCTCGTCTGGAACGGAGACCATTGCGGTGGAGTACGTTACTTATGGTATTGACTGAAACCAATGTCCCCACTGCCATGAGATCTTCCCGGAGCTCCTTCCTTGTTGTCCTTGGGTTAGCCTTGACTCTTCGGACAAGCCTGGCCTCGGCACGGGAGGAAACTTTCAAAGGCTGTCCAGGCCGTGGAAGGCTAACAGTAGTTCCATAAGCCTTCCACTTCCGGATAATGTTCCCAACAGTGGAGACAGGTAGGCCCAACTCCTCGGAAAGGGTTTTGTACCCCTTGCCAGCCTTGTGACCCTCCACGATCTTGTCTCTGATGGCCTTGGAATACTCCTTTGTCTTTCCCATATTGACCATGTATGAGTGCTGTTCACAAGTTTGGGAAGGGTCTTAAATAGTCAGAAAAGAGATAATTAATCCACACATGTGAAGCTCATTGTTCTTTGTGCCTGAACTACTTCTTAATACTTTAGGGGGACCAAACAGAATGCTGGTGGTTTGAGGGGTTGAATAATAAATGACCCTCTGAATTAACTTTTAACGCTTTAAAAAAATAAAATAAAAAAGAACAAATCTTTTTGGCTGCAGTGCATTTCCCACTTCCAGGCTGATCTACAGTCCAAATGTCACAATGCCAAGTTAATTCCGCATGTGTCAACCACCTAAATCTGCAGGGGGTTGAAGACTACTTGTAGGCACTGTATGTGACACAAGGACATATAGCCTCCAAATATATACCCTGAGGACATGACGTGGATTACAGTACAGATTATTAATGATTAGAGGTGACATGGGGGATTTAGAGGTGACATTGTAGTTGCCAGTGGGCCGAATTATAGAGGAGTAAAAGCGCCACCTTCATCATAGAAGTGGTATTTCACACACAGTGCCACCATCTGCCACCTACTTGCAAGATGTCTTTGTTATCACAAATGGGGCAAAACCTAACCAGATCATACAAATACACAAAACTGGTGCAAAAATTGAGAGTTTAGTGATTGTTTTATCCATTTATATGCTTTCATTCCTGTTTGTCTACAGGTACAGCTTGCATGTAATTTTGGATGAAATTTGCATGTTGTGGATCATGGACGTTGACTTTACCAGTATCCGCTCCTTCAATGTGTAAGTAACAAGCTAGAGCTTATTACCTTATTTCTGTTGGAGATGGTAAATACTTGGCCAAAAATAATATGCAGATGTAATACAGACGAGAAGTCATGTTCTTGTTGAGGCAGAAGCAGGAAAAACGAGGAAGAGTGTGGCTCCGAGTGGCTTTCACAAGTGCTAAATTGTGATGCCTAGAGTTGACTGGGTCAGAGGAACTCCAAGTTGGCAGGTTCTGTGTCGTGTTCCTGATATTGAATGGTTAGAACCTACCAAGAGTGATTAAAGGGGTTGTCCGGGTTTATTTTTTATTTCATATTTATATCTAGGCTGCAAAATGTTGACAATCTGCAATATACATGTTGTCAACATTTTGCAGGGTTTCCTAGATATAACACATTGACTGCTGCCAGAGAGTGTCCAGGGGGTGTGGTTGTGCATACAGGTCGTTTACACCTACTGTAGCACAATCACACCCCCTCCCCTATACCTAGTATGGCCAGCCACCCCCAGGCCATACATACCCGCCCCTCCCCACTGTACTCTATTGAATGCCACTACTGGCCGCCCCAGCCCCTAAATCACCACCCACCCTCTGCAAAACAGCGGTCCCCAGTGCACTGATACAAGGTGCCGAAACCGCTGCTGTGAAAGCGATTCCGGCACACTGTGTCAGTGCAGCCGGGGACCCGCTGCATATGTGTGCTGCTCTCACCCTCCTCTTGTCCAGCCTGTCACGGTCCGCCCTGGTCCCGGTCATCTGCAGGCGGGCTCTCCACACTGCAGCCGGGCTCCACACTGCAGCCGGGCTCCACACTGCAGCCGTATCTGCGCTGTGTGCCCGTCGCCTCATCTCTTCAGACCTCCAGTACCATAGAGCTGGTGGAGCGGTTTAGAGAGGACCGCTCCACAGCCTCTGCTCTATGGTACTGGAGGTCTGAAGAGATGAGGCGACGGGCACACAGCGCAGATACGGCTGCAGTGTGGAGCCCGGCTGCAGTGTGGAGAGCCCGCCTGCAGATGACCGGGACCAGGGCGGACCGTGACAGGCTGGACAAGAGGAGGGTGAGAGCAGCACACATATGCAGCGGGTCCCCGGCTGCACTGACACAGTGTGCCGGAATCGCTTTCACAGCAGCGGTTTCGGCACCTTGTATCAGTGCACTGGGGACCGCTGTTTTGCAGAGGGTGGGTGGTGATTTAGGGGCTGGGGCGGCCAGTAGTGGCATTCAATAGAGTACAGTGGGAAGGGGGCGGGTATGTATGGCCTGGGGGTGGCTGGCCATACTAGGTATAGGGGAGGGGGTGTGATTGTGCTACAGTAGGTGTAAACGACCTGTATGCACAACCACACCCCTGGACACTCTCTGGCAGCAGTCAATGTGTTATATCTAGGAAACCCTGCAAAATGTTGACAACATGTATATTGCAGATTGTCAACATTTTGCAGCCTAGATATAAATATGAAATAAAAAATAAACCCGGACAACCCCTTTAAAGGAAGGACAATTGGTGAATGGGTGACACAGTTATAGCCATCCAAGCTCCATTTATATAGGGCTGATGACAGAAAGGTTCTGTCGTTCATTTCTTGGTGCCAGATATCACAGGTCACCTTCGGGGGTCTAGTGGAGTCCATGCCTTAGGCTGAATAATGGAGACCTTCACAATATAATTCAAAATTTATGAGTAATCAGGGTATATATCATGCTCCTTTAGAAGCTGCTTTTAATTGCTGGTTGGTAATAACCTTACAGTATATTCATCAGAGTATGGGACTTTTCCTGTCTGAGCCTCTCTGTATCCTGAACCACTGTGCTCAGACAGGGAAAATCCTGTACTCTGTTTGAACATAGTGTATTGATTTTGCCGAGCAGCATCTGAAAGCAGCATCTAAAGGAGCATAAAGTGGACATTGAAGCAGCTCTGCAGCATAGTGTTTAGGAGTGAAGGAAGCAATGTAAGTTAAAAAAGGATATTACAGATGTCCTAGAGGATAATTAAACTTAAAAAAGTTCTTCTCGAACTTTAAGGCCAAAATACATGCATTTAAGTTAAAAAAGAACCCTAGGTGTCCATATCCTTTAACTGGAGGATCAGAAAATAATTGTAGTAGGGATAAGGATTTCATCAAAGAATCCAGAATTTTGAAAAAGAGATTCAGGGAAAAGGGATCCCCTGAGAAATTGTTAAGTGATGCCTATAATACAGGAAAATCTCTATCTCTAGAGCATTGCTTGGGAACAATAAAGGGGTTCTCTCGGGTTTCGCCAATGTTGTTGAAAATGAGACAGCTATAAATTTGAATGCTAAATATAGTCTCATCACAACATTTAGTCAATCTAGAATCACCTTCCATAACCTGTTGAAGAAATATTGTCTCATGTTATCCAATGATCTGATGCTGGGCAAGCAGCTGACAGCTAAACCTAGGATCATATAATAGTGGATGGGTGCTTCAGGTGCAGGGAACCAAAATATCTACGGTATGTTGTGGGACTGTTAACATTGGAATAAAAACTTTTAGTTCACGCACTACGGAGGAGACCTTTCAGATAAAATATAGGACAAATTGTCATTCATCCATTTATCATATGTGATCTATCTATTGGAGTTTACGTGCGGCCTTCAATATGTAGGCTGTATGATCGGTGGTGGGGTGCTATCGGTTGTTGCTGGCCGGGTGAGGAGCGAGGGTGTGTGGGTGCTCTATCGGTTGTGGCCGGTTGACAAGCGGGGGGAAGGGGGTGCTATCGGTTGTGGCCGGGTGAGGATCTGGGGGGTGCTAGCGGTTGCGGCCAGGTAAGAAGAAGCTGGGGGGGAATTTTCTAACACTCACCGCGCACTGCCGGCTTTGTAATTGCAGCAGCTGCGGCCGCAAAACAACAAAGGCCGTTGGCCCATGTAATTAAAGGGGCGGCCCTAAATTGGGGCAAAAGCACCAGCCTGGGGGGCACTTGCCCCCCCTGCCACCTGGGCCAGTCAGCCCCTGTGTGTGATACAAACAATGCAT
>JARQOC010000008.1:41510232-41557571 GCA_033576535.1 Allobates femoralis | reverse complement strand
ACGTATGCTGAGAAAGTGGCGGTCTTGATGGATGGTCAAACAGAAGAAGAAGCGAGTGGAACAGGGTCCAGTTCCGGCTGGTCGCTTGTTCAGCGAAACGGGAAAAACCGAACGGGCAATTCTGGTGCGACTGGGAGATCCAACTCGAACTATCCTGCAACCAGAGGGAGGAGGCGCTGAGAGACTAAACTGTTTTTTTTTACTTTTACTCCTTGATTTTCATCTAGAAACTGGATCCCTACTCCAATGCTGGTGATAGATGGCGATGTGTCTCGGTCTTTCACTCTCCCCTTTGGTTTTTTTTTTTTTCTCCTGCTATCTCTCCCCTTTTGCTTCAACACTTTTCTTTCTCTTTTACCTTTCTCCCCTTTGTTTTTCTTCTCCCTCCTTTTTGCCCACTACAGGTACACCAGGAAGCGGTTCAAGGCTAAAGACATCCGAACGGCCTTAAGGTTACACGCTAAAGATCTTTGATTGTGGATGTTCACTGAACTCTGGGTATATGACTGGAAGGTGGTACACCTAACTGGGACCACAGTTACCATAGCCCTCAGGTGGGAGGGGGAGGGGGAGGGGAGAGGGTCTCGGGGGTTTTAGACATGGTTCAACATGCATATGTGATGTTATCAACCCATTAGTATTGATGACATAAGATGTGGGGGATGGGATCTAGATGTTAGCCTAGGATCTATAATTACGAGAGGGACTTGATAGCCTGGCTCGGGATATACTTATACACCTCACATAGGCCGGGGTAAGGAGATTTGAATTTGGGAGCAGAAAAAAGGAAGTCCATACTTGGTTGGGGAAGCTGGAGATGGAGGAGGAAGTGATAATCACCCTCAAAAGAAGGAAGGGGGGAAGAAGTTTAAGATGTCTTATATGTTTTTGGGGTTTACAATGTTCTTCAATGTATCATATGTTTATGCCACTGTCACATTTTTCCTACACTGCCCGCGTCTGTCTAGTCCAAATATTCTGCCAATGGAGATGGTGATACCTTTTAAAAAAAAAAAAAAAAAAAAACTACTTCAACAAAGAGTTAATATGGGTCAGATAGATATGAATACCGGGGGGCATAAGTTCCTGGAGGGGACGATGCCAATCACGTCTTTAACACATGTACCTGGGTTCCAATGGTGCGAATTGTGACATGGAATACCAAGGGTCTACGATCACCACATAAGAGATCTATGATTCTGCGACACTTGAAAAGGCTGAAAACCGATATTGCCCTCCTACAGGAGACGCATCTAAGGATGACGAAGTGACATGTATGCAGAAGCTGTGGGTGGGAGAGGCTTGGGCTTCGGGTTCGCGAGCAGGGAAGGCGGGAGTGATGATTCTCCTCAACAAACACCTGGCACACACTCTGGTGTCCATAACTAGAGATCAGGATGGAAGGCAAATACAGGTAGTGCTCCAATTGGGAGATCGGCGAATCAGTATATATAATATTTATGCTCCCAACACTACACGTACAACCTTCTTTCATGACCTACGAGATGCCATCTTACAGGACAGGGAACGGCTAATCATGGTGGGCGGGGACTTTAACGAAGTAATTTCAGATGACATCGATAGACAGAGGATGACTGATGAGGTATCTACACAAGGGTTGTTACAATGGAGACAGGGGCCGCTATCAGAGGTGTTGACTCATGCACAAGTGATAGATGTATGGAGGATTTTCCATCCCCAAGACACCGAATTCACTCATTTTTCACACCCTCATTCCTCCTGGTCGCGGATCGACTTATTCCTAGCGAGCAGCGATCTATTGCGCCTAATCGAAGAGGTTGAAATCGGTGATTTGGTGATTTCGGACCATAGTCCTGTTCATGTGGACATCCTAGATGCTTCCCCACGAGGCACGGACACAATATGGAGGTTTCCCTCACATTTGTCATCACTGGGGGATTTAAAACCCAACTGAAGGAATGGTGGAGGGGGTATGCCCTTGACAACGAGATACATAAAAATGACCATTGTTTGTTCTGGGAAGCCGGGAAATCGGTTATCAGAGGACGTTTGATAGCGTATACTCGGACACAGTCGAGAAGGCTCAAGGAGAACTACACGATGGCAAGCACACTTGTATCCGAGACTTACCACGCATTTAAACGTTCGCGGACTATGGCAGATAAGACAGCGTGGCTTACAGCGAAAAGAGATTTCGACTCGTGGGCTGACCTGAGGGAAAAACTATTACGGGGACAGCTAGATGTCGACCTCCACAGACATGGTGACAAAACAGGGCGACTGCTTGCCAATCTTGCAAGGGGCAGACGAAAACCCACGACATTTACAGCACTCAACACGAAAGAGGGTCTCCGAACCACTGATCCCAAAGCCATTAACGATATTCTGGGGGATTTTTATAGACAGTTGTACCATTCCAACGATGCCCCGTCCCAGGAGGGGTTGACATGGTTGAATGAGGTACCTCTCACCCCTATCTCAGAGGCTGACTTAGACCTCCTCAACGCTAGGATCTCTGAGACGGAGGTGGACGCAGTCATCGGACATTTAGGGAACGGGAAATCTCCAGGCCCGGATGGGTTCACAGGGGAGTTCTATAAGATACTTCGGTCTGAGGTGACCCCGATACTAACGAGATTGTTTAATAGTATAATAGAACAACGGAAACTACCTGAGACTATGGATTTGGCATATATTAAACTGTTGCCCAAGGGCACCGCGGGTGGAGAAGATCCCACAAATTATAGGCCGATCTCCCTGATTAATGTGGACCTCAAAATTCTATCAAAAATTATGGCAGATCGGCTGGCAGAGATTCTCCCGACGCTCATTGACAACCATCAGACGGGCTTCATTAAAGGCCGATCAGCAGTCACCAATGTCCGTAGGGCCCTTCTGGTCCTGGACGCAGTAAAGGAGTCACCGCCTGGTAAAGGAAGAAACCCAGCCATGGTTACTCTGGACGCGGAAAAAGCTTTTGACAATGTCAGGTGGCCATGGCTGGGTCAGGTGTTGGATAGGATAGGGCTGCAGGGGGGTTTCAGGAACTACCTGCAGGCTCTATATGCCACACCTAAAGCGAGGGTACATACCCCCGGTTTTCTCTCTCCGATGTTCCCTCTTTTGAAGGGGACTAGGCAGGGGTGTCCTCTATCCCCGTTATTATTCAATCTGGCCGTGGAACCGCTGTCCAGATATATTAACAGACACAGTTCCTTTGAGGGGTGAGCATCGGACGAGCAGAAACGAAATCAGCATTATTCGCTGATGACATTATACTGTTTATGGGAGAACCTATGAGGGACCTACCTCCTCTGCTAAAAGATATAGAGCGTTTTGGTGACTTTGCGGGATTTCGACTTAATCGGAAAAAATGTGAAATCCTGTATCTTAAGCCCGGGAATGTGGCGGGGGAGTCTCTGTTATCATTGGGCATCCCGAGGGCGACAACACATATCAAATATCTAGGCCTTATGTTGGGACGGACATCGAGCCAAGTTTATTCCCTAAACTATGCTCCCCTTATCGACAAAATGGAAAAGGAGTTAAAACGATGGGCGGGTTTGCCTCTCTCACTCCTAGGTCGCTGTCATCTTATAAAGATGGTCAGCTTTGCACGCCTCTTATACCCATTGCAGACACTGCCCTTACTCTTGAAACATACAGACGTTTGCAGAATAAACAGGGCGTTTGCGGACTTTATATGGAAAGGCAGGAGACCTCGGTTAAGATTGGGAACGCTGATGCTCCCGAAAGACGAAGGGGGCATTAATTTACCCGACATAAGAGGGTACAATTTAGCGTGCATGATGAGACATGCGATAGAATGGATTAAGGGGACTAATAAATTCTCGGATGGAATATTGGAAACAGCATTTTGCGAACCTTGGGATCGATGCTCTCTCCTGCACACGGGGTGGGCGTCGCTACCGACACAAGTCCGTTCGTCTATAATATTCAAAGATACGATAGGAGCATGGAAAGCGGTAAGGAAAAAGTGTGGTCTCCCTTGGAGAGTGTCGAAACTTCTAAACCCATGGGCATTCCCGGAGTTTCCGATGGGCCAATCTAATATACTATTTAAAGAATGGGCCCGAAAAGGCATTAAAACCATGGGAGACCTCATGATAATACCTGAACGCCGCTGGATGCTGGGACAGGAGATATTAGACAAGTTTGGTCTCGGGGGAGCCCAGAGCCTTCAATATTTACAGCTGAAACATCATGTCATGGATAATCTACTAGATGCGGCAAAAGAAACCCTTACAAATGTGTGTGATAGACTGGTGGGTATTGACACTTCTCAATTGGGGATCTCCAGCATTTATAGAGAACTTAGGATGTGGCTACTTCCTGGAGGCGCCCCGAAGCTCTTTTCAAAATGGTGCGCCTATATAGAGGAGGAGAGGGTGTCTGATGAGATATTGGAAGGTTGGAGTAAGATAAGGCGCTACATTTTAGACGAGAGATGGAGAGACTCGCACTTTCGGGTCATCCATGGTACCATATATGGCTTCAATATACCAGCATCGGCATCTAACCCAGATAGGGTGGTGCACTGTCCAAAATGTAATCTCACCAGAACAGATATGGTGCATGGACTATGGGGTTGCCCGAGGGTGCAGTCCTTCTGGGGCATGATATCAGACTTAGTGCAGAAATTCTGCGGTCATACATTTGAGCTCGCTCCGAGGGTATGGATTTTTCAAAATGTGACTTTACCCAAGGGAGGGGGAGCTAGCATCCATTTCCTACATGTCCTGATATTACTGGCAAAACGTTTACTGCTAACATTCTGGTTGCGAACGGAACTACCCAATGAGATGGACATAATAGCAGGTCTAAGGTTGGCAATGGATCTGGACAGACGCGGAGCACTGAGGGATAAGGATGTCTTGATTGTCTCTTTCATGAAAAAATGGAGACGTTTTATAGAACTACAATTGTCTGATGATGACATTAACAATGTAATGTCCCCTTTTCACGACACTCCCTGGTACTTGTTGCAGTCCTTAGGTCATTCCTTAGGGCGCCTGGCGACGAATACACCCTTACAAAGATAAGCCAGGTTACAGCAGAAGACATGGGGGACAACTGAATGATCATTCGACAGTACATGGAATTTTTAGTGTCCTTTCTATGAAACACGAGAGTCCTCACTTCGCTTAGGGCGGGGAGAGGGGTTTATAATTGACGGAAGAAAAAGATTGAGAGAGTAGATGGGGGGAATATATGTGACAGTGGCAAAAATTTTTTTTTTTTTCTCTCAGGGATATGCGACATTAGCTTGTCCCATTGTTTTTTCTTTTATTTTCTTTCTGTTTCTTGTTATGGTTTTGGTACGCTTGTATATTGATGGAAAAAATTGTTCATGTACTAAATCTGTATTCACCGTCCTATCGGACAAATATTTGTTCTTTATTGATATTCTGAAAATGCTGAATAAAAAGGATTTTTTCAAAAAAAAAAACTGATAGAGACATACCCCAAGAGACTGCAGCTGTAATCACAGCAAAAGGTGGCGCTACAAAGTATTAACTCAAGGGGGATGAATAATATTGCACGCCCCACTTTTCAGTTTATTATTTGTTAAAAAAGTTTAAAATATCCAATAAATTTCATTCCACTTCACAATTGTGTCCCACTTGTTGTTGATTCATCACAAAAATATTAGAATTTATGAAAGCCTGAAATGTGGCAAAAGGTTGAAAAGTTCAAGGGGGCCAAATACTTTCACATGGCACTGTATATATATATATATATGTCTCCAAATAACCCCTTTAAATAGAACTTGAGGCACAACAATACATTTTCAATAGAATGAAACATAAGGAAATGGTAAAAGTATTCAGTAAATTAGTTACTGGGACAATATTTAGCAGATGGCCATGCCATGAATGTAATACAGGATAGTAATAAGTTTGTTTTTTTATAACTTTTCTTAAATTTTTAAGTTCAAAATAAAATATGTCTTCAATTCAAGAAAAGTCACATTTCTGTTCCATCCAAACCGTTGTATAAAATGAATTGGTCTTGACAAAAGCCAAAAGGACGTTTGGACCCATAAGGAGTTAAATTAAGACAAACGCAATAAAGCAGAATCACTTTTTATTATATTCTCCTCATTTTCATAGGAGTATGAGTGGTGAGAATCGGGGTCGCAGGAGCGAGACTGTGTCCTGTATGTATATACTAAACTATTCTGATTACATTCCTGTCTTCTTCCAGAATGCATTATGTAATATCCAGTCCTGACAGGACAATGTTTTATAAATGAGAATATTGCATGCTAGTCTGTAATCTGGCATGGTATATTCGGGCCCCTCTGGTAATATGATAATTCCATGCAGATCCTGCGGGCTCCGACATAAAGGACATACATTCAGTAACCCGATATGATGAAGTCTCGCAAATGATGTTAGTTTTTTATTCATTGTGACAACTTAATTGTGCTGCGAAGCAGAATCAGATGAAAGCCCTCTCCATAAATAAGATCAAGTTCAGATCATGATCAAGAAAACTTGCTAACTCTGTTTAAATTAAGAACATCATTTTGTGCCTAGATTTAAAGCTGGCGTTCAGCAACAAAAAAAAAAAAAACTAATAAAAAAAGATGGAGATTGAAAACCAGAAAAGGAATTAGTAGATCTGTGCGGGTGTATTGCAATCCGTAGTGACTAACCCAGGGTATGGGGACTCGGGTATCTAGGCCCTCTGCTGCGGTGTGGATGTCACTGGTGGCCGGCCCAGACCCGTGGTCCTGGTGGTCAACTAAAATGGGGTGCTTAGAATGGGAATAAAAGTTTATAAGTTTATCGTGACGCCACCCGCAGATTCTGGTGATGTAACACCAGCGCTGCTTCAGACCTCCGGAAGGCGATGGTACAGCAGCCGAGATGGTACAGCTCCCTGCAGGTAGAGCTGCTGAGGACTGAAATGTCACATTTTCTTTTGGTTTGCACAAAATAAATGTCTACATCTACTTCTCATATTGCACTGCAGCGTTCTTCATTACTGTAGTTGCATTCTTCAGTGACTCTAGGCATTACGTCTTTCCCTGAACGCAGTGTTTTTTCCATACCTCTATGGAAACTCTACTGTGCATACAAATACTAGATCTACAGCTCCGTATTTACCGCCTGTTGTCACCAATAATGTCCCATGGGAACAGGCGTCAGCACATTATTTACTTCTACTTTCTTGTTTTGGTCTTATCTATATCCTCAGCGCTTCTTTGTCACATCTATATGATATTCATCTTGGATGGCATCCCCTGTGTTTTAGCATATTCTTCTGTCCGACATAATATTCACAATTTTGGAACGCCATTCATTGCACTATTGCTCTCTTATTCTCCCTGGAAATAAAGAAATAATGTGGATGTCTCTATTTCCCTTGTCAATGTTGCACAATCCTGTAATATATACATACGGTATATATATATCGTATAAATTCCCAGACTTGTTAGGATTTTTTTTAATGTGGGCCAACAATATTTCTCATTTATGCTGTATGTTTATATATATATATATATATATATATATATATATATATATATATATATATATATATATATGTTTATTATATATTATAATACATATTTAAATACATTTAATATAAATATATATACTGTATTTTTCAGACTATAAGATGCACCCAGATTTTAGAGGAGGAAAATAAGGGGGAGAAAATTATTTAAAAAATGTGGTTATAATTAACCGTTATGAGGGGGAAAATTTGCTGCTAATACTCTTAAGGCCCCGTTACACCTGGCGACATTGCCGGCGATTACATAGGCGATGTAGGGGCCCTACGTCGCCTAATGACAGTTCGCCTGGTTTCACATCAGTGATGTGAAACCATGCGGCCGATCTGGGGCGAGGTATTCACCTCGCCCCATGTAAACAGTCGCCGGCGAGCTGACAGGCGACGGGAGCCACAGGCTCCCATTGTCCTGCATCGCCGCTTGGTGTTCTCAGCTCGCCAGCCCATCGCCAAAGATGTCTCCCCGTGTAAACGGGGGGCAGTGACGCTGGCGGGGCGCCAAAAGCGTGCGCACTCCCACCTGTCGCCACCGACATCTTCGGCGGTGTCGGAAGGTGTGTGACGGCACCCTTAGGGGGGTAATGTCCCCATCCAGGTAATATATGTCCCCCATCCTGGATATAGCCTCCCATCCTGATGTAAAACACCCCAACCCTGGTATATAGCCCCCCAATCCTGGCATATAACCCCCCCATCCAAGGATATTGCTCTTCTCCCCCATCCAGAGATATTGCACCTCTCTTCCCCGCATTCTGGGATGTTGCACCCCCCAACCTGTATATGGCCCCCCTGCTGCCGCTCACACTGAAATAATAAACAGTGTAACATACCTGTCCGACGTCCCCTCCATCTCTCCCTCTGCAGCATAGCCCATCTTGCCTCCTGTCTGTGGCTCTGTGCATCTGATCATGTGACAGGGTCGCGTAGCGATGACATCACTGTACACAAATTCAAAGAAGTTCAGCCCACTGGGTCCATATTTCCTCAATGGATTATTTCTTTATTTGGTGCTCACATGAAAATTAAAAGCAGCATCTTGTGGAGGCAACCCAGTTAGACGCGTTTCGATAAACTTTATCAATGACATAGACCTCAAGACACACAGACAATACATACATTGACAATTAAAGACATGCAAGCACACATGTGAAACCTCAATCTATACAAGGTAAATTAGGGCATGGTGTTCCCATTGTAAGTGCAACCTGCAATCCAAGGAAAGACTGAAGGAAAAGTAGGTGATATATAGAATCTAGAAGGAAAATTCCTTAAAGGAAAACTCCTTAAATGTTCAATGTGAAACATGTACATGATTCCTTCATATAATAATACAATGGTAATGAGATTTATGACATGGTAAATAATTGCCTTTATGTTATGACAATAAATTGTTATTATGATGTACAGTCCACACGGAATAATCACAGTTTGATCCGCATCCTGGTACAACATTGGAATATATTTATGCAGGATAGATGCTATATCCTTGAAATCCACACTGTAAGGGGTTGTAAAAGATACGCCCTGACATATTGGGGACGGTTTGCTGACCTGTTTTTTTGAGGAGGTATAAGACAGCAAATCATCCCTGTTCTTTTTATAAGCTATAGTTTTACCCCGATGAATCATCCACCCGCTATACCCCCTAGACCTCAACTTCTGTTCTATCATTGTACACTGTTTATTGTAGTCTATAGGATTGGAGCAAGTTCTCTTAGCCCTGGTAAATTCTCCTATTGGTAGGCTCCTAATAGTAAGGGTTGGATGGCAGCTATCGGCGTTTAAGAGTGAATTTCCTGATACGGGATTCCTATAGAGAGCAGAAGAAATAGAATTGGGGAGGGGGTCTCCTATAAGTGTGGTGTCCAAGTAATTAGCCCTGGAACCATGATCCTCAAAGGTGAAACTCAGGTTCATGTTGTTGTCATTACAAAAAGTGACGAAAGCAAGCACTTCGGGGTCGGGAAACACATTGGTGGACCCCATCCAAATGAGGATGAGGTCATCTATGTATCTCCCGTACCACCGAAGGCTGTGTGAATATGGGTTGACAGGAGTATACAAAAAGATCTCCTCCCATGCAGACATATAAAGGTTTCCTAGCGATGGGGAAAATTTAGCACCCATCGGGCAACCGCATGTCTGCAAAAAGAAAGTGCTTTCAAATTTGAAAAAATTGTTCAATAAAAAGTTTACTGACATCAAGATGAACCTGACAGTATCATTAGAATAGTGTGATATACTCAAAATGGATGATAAATGTTCCATAGCAAGATGGTGTGGAATACATGAATAAAGTGAAGAGACATTCATTGTGACTCATTTGTACTCATGGCCTCATTACATATTCTTCAGGGCATACAATAAATGCTTGGTGTCCGGAATATATCCCGGTAACTTAGTGACCAATAGTTGTAATTTCTGGTCCACCCATACTGACAGTTTCTCGTTTAAAGAACCAATGCCCGAGACAATTGGTCTGAGTGGGGGAGGGAAAACATTTTTATGTGTTTTTTGTAGGGCATGAAAAATGGGACAAATCGGGTGTTCCACTAAAATGTGATCGCGTTGCTTTTCAGAGATCACATACAGTGCAACACCCTCCATTAACAAGGTTTCCAATTCCTTCTTCACTCTAGTAGAGGGATCAGAGGTGAGCACAGATGATGTGCTATTGTCATACATGGTTTTCAGAACTTCTCTGCGATACAATCCAGAATCCAATACCACCACTGACCCTCCCTTTGTCAGACGACTTGATGGTGATATATGGATTGTCCTACACAGTGCTTTTTTTTGTAAAAGAATATTTACCAGTACTGAGGCGGGAAATCCTGTGCACCAGGCAGTGGGCGGCATGCAGTGGACCCCATAACTCCGCCCCCCTCTGCATATTTTCCGGTACGCCGTACCGGCATGTACTCCCACAAAAAAAGCACTGGTCCTACAACTCTAATAATGCAGTTCTTTGTGCATGAGTTAAATTATATTTACCAGTAGTGAGGCGGGAGATCCTGTGCACCAGGCAGTGGGCGGCATGCAGTGGACCCCATATAGCTCCGCCCCCCTCTGCATATTTTCCAGTACGCCGTACCGGCACGTACCCCCACAAAAAAAGCACTGGTCCTACAACTCTAATAATGCAGTTCTTTGTGCATGAGTTAAATTATCACCTTCCCTGCGTTTAGTTGTTAAAAGGTCCTTCACTTTCTCTTCCATAATTGTTTGGAATGAGTCCATCACAGTAGCCCTAGATTTTATGGAATAAAAACTTGGGTTCGGTATCCTACCTGGCGTGTGACATACAGTAATATCAGGCATATCACAACTCTCACTTTCTTGCGTAAAACAGATGTAGTTAAATTCTCCACAAAAGGCAATGATAGTTTGTCATGGTCAAAATTCACCTGACGTCCTAGGGGTTGTGCAGCATCATTGGACACATCCACCATGCCAGAGGGATCCGCACCAGATCGGTCAAGGAAGTGGCGTTTAATTGTTAAATTCCTGATAAATTTGTTGACATCCTTGACCGTCTGAAACAGATCTGCCCTGGCAGTGGGGACAAAATTTAAACCTTTTTTCAACAAACTCATTTGTGCAGAGGAGATATTGCATGCAGATAGATTTAATACAGTATAGTCATTTACATGATCAATTTCCATACAACATGAACTTACTGATAATAGTATTTTCTCTTTTTCGCCAGCTTTGGATATCTCAAGTCCTTTCTTGTGTTTGCTGGACCTCCTCCTCCTTCTTAAAGATCTATCAGTGGAAGAGTTCGCCGCCACCGAACTGATGCTAGCTAGTGTCTATGCAGGACGAGGAAAAATTAACCCTTCGTTGGGATTCGGGCGTGTTTTTTAAAATGGATTTCAATTTTTGAAGTTTATTCCTCTTCCAGTCGTATACCTTGTTGTTCTCATAGTCCTTGCAATCTCTGGTGAACTTTTTCTTTTTAGATATTGTGATAATGTCCTCCAGTTCACTTATTTTACGTTGGAAATTAGTGTTCAGTGTGGCAAAGTCAGAGTGGTTTTCGGGTGTTTTCACCACAATATTAACCCCTTCCCGACCTATGACGTTATACAACGTCATGGGCGGGTAAGGGGTGTTTGATGTGAGCTCTGGCGCGGACGTCATATTAAACAGCCGACATCTCAGCTGATGTGATCAGCTGAGATGTCTGGCTAACAGCTCCGATCAGATCCGGGATCCGATCGGCGCTGTTAACCCCTTGGATCCCGCTGTCAATCACTGACAACGGGATCCAAGGTGGCCGTGGTGGGGTACGCGCTGTTCCCTGCCTGATCCGGAGATCCCGCGATACTATCGTGGGATCTCCGGCGCTCACGTGACAGCCCGGGGTCCTGGCTAAACCCCGGATGCTGTCAGAGCACAGCTTCCTGCTGTGGTTGGCAGGCGCTGCCAACCACAACAGGTCCGCGATTCTGAGCTGCAGCTCATCTGTATCTCCAAGAAGCGATCGGACTGTGCAGCAAGGTGCCTCTTAAAGAGGCATTGTAAAAATAAGAATCAATGAAAAAATAAAGTTTTTAAAAACCTGTAAAATAAAAAAAATATATATAAAAGTTCACCCTCCTCTTCCCCCAATCACAATAAAAGTATTAAAAAAAAAATAATACACGTTTGGTATCGCCGCGTTCAGAATCGCCCGATCTATCATCCTATTAAATCCGTTAATGAGAGCCGTAAACTCCTTAACGAAAAAAATGGTCCAAACGCCAAAATTCTGTTTATTTTGGTCGCCGCAACATTGCTATAAAATGCAATAGCGGGCGATCAAAACTGCGGATGCCCCCAAAAATGGTATCATTAGAAATGTTATCTCAAGACACAAAAAATAAGCCATCACACAGCCCCAGATCCCGAAAAATGTGGACGCTACGGGTCGTAGAACATGACGCAAGAAGTCAGTTTTTGTTTTTTTTCAAACTTCTGAATTTTTTTTCACCACCTAGATACCAGTAAAGGTATACATGTTGGGTGTCTACGAACTCGTACCGACCCGAGGCATCACCCAGTCTTGTCAGTTTTACCATATAGTGAACATGACGACTAAAATACCCAAAAAACAAACGTGTCATTGCACTTTTTTTGCAATTTCACTGCATTTAAAATTTTTTTGCAATTTCCCTGTACACTATATGGTAAAATAAATTATTGCCTATGAAAATACAACTCGTCCTGCAAAAAACAAGCCGTCATATGTCTATATTCACGGAAAAATAAAAAAGTTATGTCTCTTGGAAGCAGGGGAGCAAAAAACGAAAATGAAAAACGAAAAATTCCCGGGTCATGAAGGGGTTAAGCTCCTCGATAGATTGTTCCAGAGCGGTTAAGCGACTGATTTCCTCTCGTACAATAAGTTTCATTAGTTTTACGGAACAAGATGACAAAATCTCCCGCCGCTCCTTGGTGAAGTCCTCGCCATAGTTTGTTGTGGGGAGTTTTTTTCGATCTCAATCCCCGCGGTATCATACTATGGCTTATATATTTGTCCAATGTGAGCTGGTCCCATGAAACCTTTAAGTGTTGTATCATAAGTTTCTCAAGGGACACAAAGCTGCTGTACACATCTCCCGAGGGAACTACATCAGCGCCATCCTTGGAAAAGATGTTAGCAGCTCTCCGCAGCCTCTGTTCCTTATATACATGCAGGTTACTGGTGCTCGGATCCATATTAAAGCTATGCAATATAGAGTTTGTGCAGGCGGCTCCTTACCAGAAACGTGAGTGAATGAATGCAAACAGGTAGCTCGCCCTCGCCTCCAATGATCCGATCCCAGGTGTGCATCATCACTGAGCTGTGCCGGTCACATGGTCATCCAGATGCCCTGGGGATGCATAGAGCCATAGACAGGAAGCAAGATGGGCAATACTGCAGAGGGAGAGATGGAGGGGATGGCGGACAGGTATGTTACACCGTTAATTATTTTAGTGTGAGGGCCAGCATGGGGGGCCATATACAGAATGAGGGGGGGTAGTCAGCACACTTAGTGTACTGTAATATCTGTAATATACACTGCCTCCTGCTCACCTCTCAGCAGCAGCTTCAGCACTGAGAGGTGATGGACAGCGGGATGCAGTGAATATTACAGCAGACTAATGGGTGGGTACACGTGCTCCTGCCTCCTCTGTATATTCGGACCATAAGATGCACCCCCACAATATGGGGGGAAAAAAAGTGTGTCTTATGGTCCGAAAAATATGGTATGTGTATTTATCTGTGCTCAGAATCAGCCACAAATCTCTTCACAATATGATGATCACGCTTGAGTTTTCATGCAATATCTAATGTTTTCATTCCTTGTACAAGGCATTGCACTATTTGTTGCTTTTCGGCAGCAGAGATCCTTTTTCTTTCCCATGTTACTTGAAGACTGTGGCCTGTTGCGTGTGACACGTATCAAAGATCAACGATATGTTCGTTGATCATGAAAGAATGGCCAGGACCATTTTTTTTTATCGTTGGTGTCCCGCTGGGCGGCCAGCATCGGCGTGTGTGACAGTGGGAGACCAATGATCAACAAGCTCCCAAGCGCTGCTCAGCACACGCTAGGAGGCTGGTAACCAGGGTAAACATCGGGTAACTAAGCGCAGCGCTGCGCTTAGTTACCCGATGTTTATCCTGGATGCCAGCATTCTCGCTGGTCACTGATCGCTGGTGAGTCTGCCTGTTTGGCAGCTCACCATCGATAACAAAACGATGTCCCAGCGATCCTGGCCACGTCTGTTCGTTGGTTGGATCGCTGGGACATCGTACTGTGCAACGGGGCCTTTAGTCTGAGCAGGAACCATTCCTCCAATTGTTTAATCCATGCTGACCGTGTGAAGGTATGGACATGCTCCTCTGAGAAGAGAGATAGTAGCAGCCACTTGCCAATTTGTTTATCCATTTCCCAGAAGAACAAAAGAGGAACGACACACCGTCATCCACAGAAAATTTCTGTAGCTTTAATATTTATAGGAAACGCAAGATGAGAATATTTGGGTGAATTTTGAAGCTATCTGCATGGCATTTCCCCACACATCATCCGATTGTCCCCTAAATATTGGACTTCGTGTGAATCCAATAACACATAAATATCTCACCTTTATAGATTTTTATTTAACATAGTGCAAACAGTACAATCTACAAGGTTCATCACATGTAGCATCCTAAGATCACACAAACAAACTGGCGGATCTGGTAAAAAAGAATAAATTATAGTGTACAGAATGGAGCTTATGTTCTGCAGTGCAAGGCAACGCGTTATATAGTAATGTACAGTCATCGGAAAACACAGGAATCTGTATAGAAAAATACAGGGTGATCCCAGGATCGGCACGGAGCACTGCCCTTCCCAAACTCCCAGCATGACAGCTTTAGCAAAAAGAGCATAATGTGTAGTGATGGGGGGGCAGCATACCATAGGGGGGGTCCACAAAATACTTTTAAGGGGAATCTGTCAGCAGGTATTTGCTACCTCATCTGAGAGCAGGCAAAGAGATCCTGAATTCGATGATGTATCAGATTACTAGGTGCAACAGTTCTGACACAATCAGAGTTTTTACATTTAGAAGACCTCTGTATACAAAGTCTATAGACAGTGAGCTGCTAACCACAACAGGGAGTGTGCCAAACTAGCTGACCTAGTCTGGCAATGATAATTTCCTGAAGCAAAACCAAACATTGCAGGGAAACAAAAGCACAGTGTGTTAAAGGTTACCCGACCCTGAAAAATGAGCCCCCAGCCTCTGTATACCTGTCCCTGCAACATGCTAATACAGTTGTAGCCATCCCTTTGTGTCTGTAAAGCGATATTGCAAAGTTTATAAAAGTGGTTTTTATACCTTCTGATCTGCGGCTTCTCCGCATTTGAGAAGCCGCAAAAGGCGTTTCATCGTGCTTCTCCCCGCCGCCTGCTTGGTAATTATTTACACCCTGATGGGCGTGCTAAAGAGCAGAGAGCCTGTGTGCGTCATCAAAGGGTCGGTAAAGCCGCTATGACGAAAATCACGTCATATCCGGCTTTACCCATGTCAGTATAAGCCATTACTGTGCCGTGAACACACCTCACGCATGCGCACTCGGCATCGCGAGGTCGGTAGTACTAACGTGGGTAAAGCCAGATAAGACATGATTTTCATCATAGCGGCTTTACCGCCCCTTTGATGACGCGCACAGGCTCTCTGCTCTTTAGCACGCCCATCGGGGCGTGAATTACCAAGCAGGCGGTGGGGAGAAGCAGGAAGGAACGCCTTTTGCGGCTTCCCAAATGCTGAGAAGCCTCAGATCAGAAGGTATAAAAACCACTTTTATAAACTTTGCAATATCACTTTACAGACACAAAGGGATGGCTACAAATGTATTAGCATGGTGCAGGGGCAGGTATAAAGAGGCTGGGGGCTCATTTTTCACGGTCAGGTTCCCTGTAAGCGATGCATCGGTAAAATCTGTGAGTTAACCCCTACAGCATGCCATCTTCAAATTACATTGCAAAAACCTGCTGACAGATCCAGGTTAAATAAACAACTGACTCTAATGCTAGATGATCTTTGAATTTGTTTTCCGGAATCAGGTTAACTAATGGGTAAAGGCAAGAGGGTGGGATAAAATAATACAAGACCACTAGTATTCCAGCCCGTCGCTCTAATCAACTTCGCCTGTCACTGTTTTTTTGCCAGCATCCATGATATGTTGTCTACCACATGACCGCTGCAGTCAATCACAAGGATCAGTGCTGTGATCAGGATTGCAACGTCAAAAGGCTTCAACAGGAGAAATCATTTATTTTATCCAAAGCCCAGCCCCCTTGGAAAATTTCACAACATCCTAAAATAAACATTTAAAGGGATTCTCCTATCTCTTAGAGTTATCACCTTGCCGATCGGTGGACGTCTAAATGCTGGGACCACCCTCTGAAAGGAGCAGTAGCTGTAAGAGTGCACCACGGGCTCCATTCAATATCCATGGGCCTGCGGGAGAAGTGCCTGGCCTTTTCCTAAGAAAGCCCTGTTCTCACAATCAGTGGAAGTTCCGGCAGTCAAACCCCAACCAAGAAGCAAGATATTATCTAACTTTAGATGATACAGCTCTACAAGTAGGGATAACCCTTTAATGGTGTATCAATGTTACCAAAAAATGCAATGCATCAATACTAGAGAAGGGCAAATTTATTTGAGTGGAATTGAATTCACCGTGAAGTTTAATAAAACTCCGTATTCTCCAGAATGTGGATTTTTTTTGGAATTCGCTCCACACAAAATCAGGAACATGGAAGCCGGCTAAACTGTACAAAGCCAGCAATAAAACCCCCTAATACTCACTTCTCCAGTCACCCCAGTTGCTCTTCCCTGTATAGTTCTTGGAGTATCGTCACACTAGGTTGGGATTCCTAGTTGCAGTGGGAAGTCCCGACCTGAAGTGACCTTCATAAAGTTACAGCAATGTCACAGCGACCTTACAACGAATATGTATAGAGACATCTCCAGGGCAGACTTTTGGCCATGACTGAACTTTTGTCGCACACTCTAGACAGGATCATTCCGCACCTGGTCATAGCTAGAAGTCCCTGCCTTGCGTGAAGAAGCAGAGTACTACACAGTAAGCAGAAGAGGCGAGTATTAGTTATTCTATTTTTTTCTACGTCCTACGTTTATTATTCCCTGGGGACAGTGTGCAAAGGAGGTGAGTATTAGTTGTTCTATTTTTTTCTACTTTTATTATGACCTGGGGACAGTGCGCAGAAGAGTTGTATTAGTTTTTTTATTTTTATCTACATCCTACGTTTATTATTCCCTGGGGACAGTGCACAGAGGATGTAAGTATAAGTTGTTGTTTTTTTTCTACATCCTATGTCTATTATTCCCCAGGAACAGTGCGCAGAGGAGGTGAGTATTAGTTGTTTTTTCTCTACATCCTACTTTAATTAATTACTCCCTGGGGACAGTGCGCAGAGGAGGTGAGTATTAGTTGTTGCTTTTTTCTACATCCTATGTCTATTATTCCCCAGGGACAGTGAGCAGAGGAGGTATTAGTTGTTTGTTTTTTACTACATCCTATGTCTATTATTCCCTGGGGACAGTGCACAGAGGAGGTAAGTATTAGTTGTTATTTTTTTCTACATCCTATGTCTATTATTCCCTGGGGACAGTGAGCAGAGGAGTTGAATATTAGTTGTTTTTCTTTTCTATATCCTACGTCTATTATTTCCTGGGGACAGTAAGCAGAGGAGGTATTTTTTTTCTATATCCTGCGTTCATTATTCCCTAGGTTCTCTCCAGACATCAGAGCATAATATGGGGTATTTATTTTGAGCAAATCAGATTTCCCAGTAAAATCTGCATGATTTGGAGAACTCCGATATTGTCCGATCTTCTCATCTTTAGTCAGCATTATAACTACTCGTTCCTTTGCGGTAATCTGGGCAGATCATTAACGTTTCACCTTCTCTCACCATCATTATTATGGCTTATGGACTTATTGCAGACACAGAGAAGTCAGTGCTCACTGCATGATAGTAGAGAAGCTCTCTCCCAGTTTCCGGCAATTTGCAGGATCGTCCAATTATAAGAGGCTCTGTTCACACTGGCCTCACGGCCGCTGTTCATATTGGTGCCAAGACTGACCAGACGTTCAGGAAATCCCACCGACTCATAATTGGATCCATCAGGTATTGGATACTTTTGACAGCGTTGTTGCAATCAAAAAACATAAATCCAGACCCGATGATGAAAAGCAGAATAATGTAGACGGCATAATACATCATGTACGTTATAAAATAAAAACACGCACAACACAACATCAAGTGTATAAAAGAAACGCGCATACAGAGTCTGCAGAGTCATAACCGGCCAAACTCTGCTCTTCTGTCCAGAAAATTCAAGTCTGCAAGGAAAAGGTTTGATGAGGTCTGTGTTCTTGTAATGAACGTTATTCCGGGGTCTGTGCACTGAGGACGGCTCTCAGAGTCTGTGGAGAAACGTTGATGTCATCTCTTGGTTTTCCATGACGTTCTGGAATATGGGGTGCTCCTTTTCTTCTCCGAGGCTTTAAAATAAGAATAAGATGGCTGCCCAGGGAGCTCGTGGTCGGGGTTCTCCGCCATCATCTTCAGTTTGGCTTCGATTGCTTTAATCTTAGCGCTGACACTGTATAATATAAGCACAAATCAATCAGAGTTATTAGATTTTGCAATGCAGCACAACTCTCTATACAAAGTCTATAGACAGCGAGTTGCTAGTCATAACAGGGGGTGTACTGATCTAGCTGACCTAGTCCAGCAATGATAAACTTCTGAAGCTAAAACAAACATTGCACATAGACAGCAGCACACAGTGTGATACGAGATGCATTGCAGAAATCGGTGTGTTAACCCCTACAGCATGCTGTCTTCAAATTACATAGCAAAAACCTGCGGATTGATTCCCTTTAAATGCCACTGTCAAACCCAAATAGCAAGCATTTAAGGAGCACCATTTGTCCAACCACAAGATGATTGTGGGCTACAATACCATTTGGGTTGGCTACTTAAGGTTTCTGAAGCGGACATGTTTGTGCCCCCGTGAAGCCCAACCTGTGGCTAGGCTTCACAGGAAATACTGATGTTAACTACATTATTATATATATATATATATATATATATATATATAATATATATATATATATATATATATATATATATATATATATGTATATATATATGTATAAGAGAAAAAACTGCACAGCACTCACAGCCAATGTGAACTGGTGCCAGCAGGGATGCTGGGTCAATATACTAGAAAAAAACCTTGCAGCACTCAGCTACTACCAATGATGTACATATGCTGACAAGCTATATATATATATGAGAAAAAATTTAAAAACTTACGTTTTTTTCAAAAAACTCAAAATTCTTATTATTTAAAAAAAAAAAAAAAAAAAATAAGAATTTTGAGTTTTTTGAAAAAAAACGTAAGTTTTTAAATTTTTTCTCATATATATAGCTTGTCAGCATATGTACATCATTGGTAGTAGCTGAGTGCGGCAAGGTTTTTTCCCTAGTAGTTTATCCCAGCATCCCTGCTGGCACCAGTTCACATTGTCTGTGAGTGCTGTGCAGTTTTTTTCTCTTTTGTATCGTGTGGAGTGGCTGGCTCCATTACTGCAATGTGCACCCTCGTTGCCTACAGGTGATCTAGGGTCTAGATGGTGTCCACCCATTTAGTAGTGGGGTAGGGGGGACAAGGAGGACTTGGGTGTCAGCGATAAGACTCGTCGGACCTGAAGTCACTTTGTCGCAGTCGACGAGCAAGCAGACATTGGCCAATGTGTGTACTAAGAACTTCAGGTTAAAAAAAAAAAAAGAAGAATTTTGAGTTTTTTGAAAAAAACGTAAGTTTTTAAATTTTTTCTCATATATATACAGCTTGTCAGCATATGTACATCATTGGTAGTAGCTGAGTGCTGCAAGGTTTTTTTCTAATATATATATATATATTTTACCCTAATCTCTTAAAATATAAAATCAACTCAAAGTAATTTCCTTGCAGACATTGAAGGACACCAGAATTGCCAGTTTTTGGTGGTTTTAGCTCCATGTAAAATTCAGTAATAAGCGATAAAAACATCTCATAAAGACAATAATAGCATTAATAAAACATCAGCTCAATACATAAAAAATGAGCCTGCACAGCTCCACGGACGAGGAGATAAATGAAACAATAGGAGGATACACGACACAACAATCTGATTTTTTTAACCACTAAAATATATCTACGGTAAAATAAAAAGAAAAAAAAAAAGATATTTAAGTTTGGTATCGTTATAATGGTGCTGACATGATATATAATATATATCTATATATCTTTTTTTTCTGTTATTACCATTTCACTGCACTTTTTTCCTGTGTTCCACTATAGTAATTGAAAAATAAGTGGAATCAGTGACGACGACAACTCATCCAGCAAACAATGTGACCTTATACTGCTGCCTAGATGCACATTCATTCATTATGAATCTTGGAAGAAGAGAAGGAAAAAAAACTAAAGCACAAAAATGAAAGTTTGATGAAAAATGGATGAATCCTTTAAAAGCCGCCTGTAAATATGAAGCGGAGGCAGCGGACGGACAGACCTCATGAGCTTGGCTTTTTCTCCCTGATTGCTCCCCGTCTGACCTCTCTATTCTAGACCTACAGTTCATTTTCGCTCCCTGGAGGATATCGGCTTCCTGTTAAAGCAACAGCGCTCAAATCAGCGCTCAATCAATCAGTTTAACCTTTCGTGGCCCAGCCCGCAGCCTCGGGCTAGTAGACTACATTTGCCCTTCCATTTCCTGACTATTTTAGAAACACACAGGTTGTTTGATCAGTGCGTTACACATGTGCCTGACGGGATCAGCCGAAAAACTGAAGCACTTGTTTGTGTAAGGACCTCCCGCTAATTGTAAAGGCCCCCTGTGCTGGTGTGTGCTCCACAGCGGCCACGCTGGTACTTTACTTTCATATACAGAGGCCTTTTCACCCACGATCATTCATTTAGGAGCATATGCCACATTAGGGGTCAATATCCAACTATGAAAGCCCAGTGCTGTATATATTATATACCCTATGGTCCGCTGATTAAGGCCCTCATCTCTTGGCCAGATGGGAGATAGGTGTCAAGAGAGCGTCTCTCGCTCAGGACGACCTCTCCTCCATTACACGGACATCACACTGATAGGAATGAACTCCGTGTAATGCCTTCTCTCTCCTAAGGAGGCACTGCAAGAAATGAGAACACTTACTACCAGGTCTCCTCCCATCACTTCTGCCTATAGACAAGAGACTCCTGTAACAAGCCAGATTCTGGCCATCTATAAGCCCCCATCACTGATAAAAGAGGAGAGAAAATAATAAACTCTCATATTTCATCTCAATAATTACCATTCTATTCTATAGCCCACTAATATATTGTTTACTGTACAGGCCTGTCTATTAATGTCTCTCAGTACATTGTTCCATTAGATCAGAGCAGTGTGCTCAAATATCAGGAACCAAACCTGACCATAGTGTATCTATACATAGTATACTACTAGATGGTGACCCGATTCTAATGCATCGGGTATCCTAGAATATGTATGTACCATAGTTTATTTATGAAGCTTTAAGAATAATGCAATGCGAAGCTGGGTATAAATCCCGCGCCAATATCGCTGATTGGTCACGGCTGCAGCGGTACCAGTGTGCAGCGCTGTGGGAGTTCAGTGGTGTTGGTGTACAGCGGTGTTGAGCGGGGGTGACTGGGTGCTGAGCGAGGGAGAGTGGGGTTCAGTGGGGGCAGTGTGGGTTCAGTGAGGGGTCAATGTGGGTTCAGTGGGGGCAGTGTGGGGAGAGAGGGGGCAGTGTGTGTTCAGTGGGGGCAGTGTGGGTTCAGTGTGGGGGCAGTGTGGGTTCAGTGTGGGGGCAGTGTGGGGTGAGAGGGGGCAGTGTGGGGTGAGAGGGGGCAGTGTGGGGTGAGAGGGGGCAGTGTGGGTCAGTGTGGTTCAGTGTGGGGTGAGAGGAGGCAGTGTGGGGTGAGAGGGGGCAGTGTATGTTCAGTGGGGGAAGTGTGGGTTCAGTGGGGGCAGTGTGGGTTCAGTGGGGGTAGTGTATGTTCAGTGGAGGCAGTGTGGATTCAGTGGAGGCAGTGTGAGTTCAGTGGGGGAGGTGTGGGTTCAGTGGGGACAGTGTGGGTTCAGTGGGGGACAGTGCGGGTTCAGTGGGGGCAGTGTGGGGTGAGAGGGTGCAGTGTGGGTTCAGTGGAGGCAGTGTGGGTTCAGTGGGGGCAGTGTGGGTTCAGTGGGGGTAGTGTGGGTTCAGTGGGGGCAGTGTGAGGTGAGAGGGGACAGTGTGGGTTCAGTAGGGGCAGTGTGGGTTCAGTGGGGGCAGTGTGGGTTCAATGTCGGCAGTGTGAGTTCAGTGGGGGCAGTGTGGGGTGAGAGGGGTGAGGAGGGGTAGTTGGGGGTGAATAGCAGGTTGGAGCACTCTCCGCTCACCCTGGCATTTTTCCTCTTCCTCCTCTTCTTCTTCCTCCTCTTTTCCTTTTTGCTGCATTGATGTCTGGTTATCAAAGGCCATGGGGGCAGGGTTAACAGAGGGGGTGTCATAATGGGCATGACCGAGCACACTGCCCTAATGTGGTGGGTGTGTCCTTGGTCACACCCATAATGACATCTCCTCTGTTAACTCCGCCCCCCGCAGCCTTTCCGGACGTCAATGCAGCAAGAAGGAGAAGAGGAGGAATGCCGGGGTGAGTGGCGGGAGAGCGGGAGCAGTGGGCAGGAAACCGGGTGGAGGTGGGCAAGAGTGCGCCTGTCTGTCTCTCTGTGTCGGAAATCCAGCGTCGCTGATTGGTCGCAGCCAGCCGGGCGCGACCAATCAGCGACGCAGGATTTCTGTTACAGAAAGAAAGACGCGATAAGGGGATTATATAGTAGATTATAGCCTCACCCCACGAATACTAGTACTTAGGATATGAAAGGAGAGAATTGATTCGCAGGACTCCAGTCCATCGGCCAGGTCAGTAATCTGTGATGTGTGAATATCCTTAGCTCCTCTTTTGATTATTCAGAATGCCGGGAGGTAAGCAGATTCGCCAGACTCCGGTCTGCTAGACAGGTCAATAATCTGTGACCTGCGAATCTGCTTACCTCCCGGCATTCCAGCTCTTCTTTAGATGTTGTGTGCATATCACAGCACCATGATAATATCGTGTCAGAATGCCGGGAGGTAAGGAGATTTGCATTTCACAAATTACTGATCTATCCAAAGGATCGGAGTGCTGCGAATCTGCTTACCTCCTGACATTCCGGATAATCAAAAGAGCAGCTGGTATGCCAGGAGCTAAGGATATTCATACATCACAGAGCACTGACCTGGCTTATGGACCGGAGTCCTGTGACTCGATTCTCCAATCTCTACTTATGTTCTTGCCGAGAGATGCATTCAAATATTATTTTGACTCATTTGTTCCTTTGCATTTCTCCCACGGTGGGTACATTGGGTACATCAAGAAGGTAAATATGGAAAAAGCGGTGAGACACCGACTTCATATCAGATTCTAATTACTGAACATTTCATTTAATAAATCCTATTTTTGCGCACAGCTCTTACACATGGTTACACACATTGTGTGTATTCTCATTGTGTTACCTTCTTTCAATCTGTCTTTTTGGCTATCCTATATGCCTATATGTAAATTTGAGAAAAATGCCACATTTTATCAGTACACTTAAGCTGTAGAGCAGATAACTACAATGACTAATGTAAAATGCCTCAATTTTACTAGAGCCCTTTTTATATGACTTATTGGGGCCTTTCCCCATCATTTCCCTGCATAAATAAGGTGGTCCCATGAACAGAGTATATTTAAACTAATAGATCTTGGAATAATAATGATTTTCACAGTTGGATGTGTTTAACAAAAATGTTCATGTGCTCAGATATAGTGATTGTAGAAGCGGCCTATTAGGAGCGCTAGGGAGTATAAAGAGAAAGGTACATTTTCTTCAACAGACCTTTATTAGTCCCTCAATGGCCACAATGCGTTTCAACTGAGCAAACTGTCTGAAACCCTCACTGTTGTGATAAACCAGGAAGGGAAATGTAGCCCCTCAGAAAGCAGCAGCTGTAAACCTTTGCTGCTTCGTCTGTATACTCACTTATTAGAAATGACTTGGGCATCCTCCCCTGCCCAGGAGATGTGGTATGATCAGACCAAGTCCCTGTACAGTCAGGCACATCCATTACACTGTACATAGCAGAGACATATAAGATTATCTCAGCACATGAGATGTGGTATGATCAGACCATGTCCCTGTATGGTTAGGCACATCCATTACACAGTAAATAGCAGGGACACATATATAAGATTATCTCAGCACAGGAGATGTGGTATGATTAGACCATGTCCCTGTACAGTCAGGCACATCCATTACACAGTACATAGCAGGGACACATATATAAGATTATCTCAGCACAGGAGATGTGGTATGATCGGACCATGTCCCTGTATGGTCAAACACATCTATTACACAGTACATAGCAGAGACACATATATAAGATTATCTCAGCACAGGAGATGTGGTATGATCGGACCATGTCCCTGTATGGTCAAACACATCTATTACACAGTACATAGCAGAGACACATACACACATGGTCAAAATTGTTGGTACCCCTCCTTTAATGAAAGTAAAACTAATAGTGGTCACAGAAATAACTTGAAAAGTTATAATGAATAAAAATTTATGAAAATGAACAAACAACAGTCAGACATTGCTTTTCAGCCCTGCTTCCACAGATTTTTAAAAAAAAATTAAACTCATGAAATCGGCCTGGACAGAAATGATGGTCCCTTAACTTAATATTTTGCTGCACAACCTTTTGAGGCAATAACTGTAATCACAAAATTCCTGCTTGAGACTTCTGCACCGCTCAACAGGGATTTTGTCGACTCCTCAAGAGCAAACTGCTCCCTTTGTCTGGTGTTTGAAGGTTGCCTTTTCCAGACGCCATGTTTCAGTTCTTTCCAAAGATGTTCAATAGGATTTAGGTCAGGGCTCATAGAAGGTCACTCAGAATAGTCCAATGTTTTCCTCTAAGGGCCCTTTCACATCAGCGTTTTTTGAAATTCGTGGCAGATGCGGTGAAAAAACGCATCTGCCGCGATTACCGCATACCGGCTGCACTTGCGGCGCGGTTGCGGTAAACGCCATGCAAAGTATAGGCGTACTTGCGGCAGGTGCGGCAAGTGCGGTTTTGCACTTGCGGCAGGTGCGGCCGCGAAAAAAACCGCGGTCAGCCGCGTTTTTTTTCGCGGCCGCACCTGCGGCAAGTGCGGTTTTGCACTTGCCGCAGGTGCGGCCGCGAAAAAAAACGCGGCTGACCGCGGTTTTTTTCGCGGCCGCACCTGCCGCAAGTGCAAAACCGCACTTGCCGCACCTGCCGCAAGTACGCCTATACTTTGCATGGCGTTTACCGCAACCGCGCCGCAAGTGCAGCCGGTATGCGGTAATCGCGGCAGATGCGTTTTTTTCACCGCATCTGCCGCGAATTTCAAAAAACGCTGATGTGAAAGGGCCCTTAGCCATTCTTGGGTGTTTGTATGTTTGTAGCTGTGTATTTTAGTTCATTATCCTGTTGCAAGTCCCATGACCTGTGACGGAGACCAAGCTTTCTGACACTGGGCAGCACATTTCTCTCTAGAATTCCTTGATAGTCTTGAGATTTCATTGTTCCCTGCACAGATTCAAGACACCCTGTGCCAGATGCAGCAAAGCAGCCACAGAACATTCATTGTGTTCATTTCTTGATATGCTTCATTTTTCCGCCTGTGAACAAACAGCTGATGTGCCTTGCCAAAAAGCTCAATTTTTGTCTCATCTGTCCATAGGACATTCTCCCAGAAGCTTTGTGGCTTGTCAACATGTAGTATGGCAATTTCCAGTCTGGCTTTTTTTATGATTATTTTTCAACAATGGCATCCTCCTTGATCGTCTCCCATGCAGTCCACTTTGGCTCAAACAAGGACAGATGGTGCAATTGGACACTGATTTTCCTTGAGCTTAAAGTTCACCTTTAATCTCTTTAAAAGTTTTCCTGGGTTCTTTTGTTACCATTCGTATAATTTGTCTCTTTGATTTGTCATCAACTGTCCTCCTGCGGCTACGTCCAGGGAGGTTGGCTACAGTCCCATGGATCTTAAATTTCTGAATAATATGTGCAACTGTAGTCACAGGAACATTAAGCTGCTTGGAGATGGTCTTATAACCTTTACCTTTAACATGCTTGTCTATAATTTTCTTTCTAATCTCCTGAGACAACTCTTTCCTTTGCTTCCTGTGGTCCATGTTGAGTGTGGTACATACCATGTCACCAACCAGCACAGTGAGTATCTGTAGCCCTATATACAGGCCCACTGGCTGATTACAAGATTGTAGACACCTGTGATGCTAATTATTGGACACACCTTGACTTAACATGTCCTTTTGGTCACATTATTTTCAGGGGTACCATCATTTCTGTCCAGGCCGATTTCATGAGTTTACTTTTTAAAAAAAAATTCTGTGGGAGCAGGGCTTAAAAGCAATGTCTGACCTTTATTTCTTCATTTTCATAGATATTTTTTATTTCTTGTTACTTTTGTCAGATTCAAGTTATTTCTGTGACCATTGTGGCTTGACCTATAAATGATCGATGCTTGACTTACTATTTTGTCAACGTGTGCTCATTATGGGCAGAAATTTCACTACACTGTGTGCAGAATTATTAGGCAAATGAGTATTTTGATCACATGATACTGTTTATACATGTTGTCCTACTCCAAGCTGTATAGACTTGAGAGCCAACTACCAATTAAGTAAATCAGGTGATGTGCATCTCTGTAATGAGGAGGCGTGTGGTGTAATGACATCAGCACCCTATATAAGATGTGCTTAATTATTAGGCAAATGCCTTTCCTTAGGCAAAATGGGTCAGAAGAGAGATTTAACGGGCTCTGAAAAGTCCAAAATTGTGAGATGTCTTGCAGAGGGATGCAGCAGTCTGGAAATTGCCAAACTTTTGAAGCGTGATCACCGAACAATCAAGCGTTTCATGGCAAATAGCCAACAGGGTTGCAAGAAGTGTGTTGGGCAAAAAAGGTGCAAAATAACTGCCCATGAATTGCGGAAAATCAAGCTGCAATGTTACTGGAGTATCAAAAAGCACAAGATGTGCGATACTCAGGGACATGGCCAAGGTAAGGAAGGCTGAAAAACGACCATCTTTGAACAAGAAACATAAGATAAAGCGTCAAGACTAGGCTAAGAAATATCTAAAGACTGATTTCTCAAAGGTTATATGGACTGATGAAATGAGAGTGACTCTTGATGGGCCAGAGGCTGGATCAGTAAAGGGCAGAGAGCTCCACTCCAACTCAGACACCAGCAAGGTGGAGGTGGGTTACTGGTATGGGCTGGTATCATCAAAGATAAACTTATGGGACCTTTTTGGGTTGAGGATGGAGTGAACCTCAACTCCCGGACCTACTGCCAGTTTCTGGAAGACAACTTCTTCAAGCAGTGGTACAGGAAGAAGTCGGTATCTTTCAAGAAAAACATGATTGTCATGCAGGACAATGCTCCATCACATGCATCCAACTACTCCACAGCGTGGCTGGCCAGTAAAGGTCTAAAAGAAGAAAAATAATGACATGGCCCCCTTGTTCACCTGATCTGAACCCCATAGAGAACCTGTGGTCCCTTCTAAAATGTGAGATCTACAGGGAGGGAAAACAGTACACCTCTGGGAACAGTGTCTGGGAGGCTGTGGTGGCTGCTGCACGCAATGTTGATCGTAAACAGATCAAACAACTGACAGAATCTATGGATGGAGGCTGCTGAGTGTCATCATAAAGAAAGGTGGCTATATTGGTCACTCATTTTTTTGGGTTTTGTTTCTGCATGTCAAAAATGTTTATTTCTAAATTGTGTGCAGTTATATTAGTTTACCTGGTGAAAATAAACAAGTGAGATGGGAATATATTAGGTTTTTTATTAAGTTGCCTAATAATTCTGCACAGTAATAGTTACCTGCACACACAGATATCCTAAGAGCCAAATCTATAAAAACCCCACTCCAACTTCCAAAAATATTAAGCTTTGATATTTGAGTCTTTTGGGTTGATTGAGAACATAGTTGTTGATCAATAATAAAAATAATCCTCTACAATACAACTTGGCTAATAATTCTGATCACAGTGTATAGATGATCAAAACCAAAAATATAGAGGGATAAGCTGCACATAAAAACACAAAACCAAAAGTCACCTTAGTGTGGACTGAGTCGGCTCTGTGCTTGAAGACGGCTCCAAACTGATCGGTAGAACTTTTTCACTTTTATAATTATCGTACCTCTGGAAAAGAAGGAGACAAATGGGTCAGAATTAACCAGGTTTGCTGAAGTCACAATGATTAGGGTCAAAATGTCGCTTTAAAGTGAACCTGTCACATGAAAAAAGGAGATTTTTGTGTACTCACCGTAAAATCCTTTTCTCTTAGCCTCTAATTGGGGGACACAGACCGTGGGTGTTATGCTGCTGTCCACTAGGAGGCGACACTAAGCAGAATCTGCAAAAGAGTTACAGTGGCTCCTCCTCTGCAGTATACACCCCTGGAGCAGGCATTGCCTCACCAGTTTTGTGCTAAAGCAGTAGGAGAGTTCACATATAATAACAGTAAAACAGGGCCTGTAACCACACAGGCAACCTGTGTAAACAGATATAGCTAACAAGGTAATAACAGTGTAACAAGGCCTGAAAACAAACAGGCACGTGTGTAAACAGTTAAGAGTTAGCAGAGTACTAAAAGTACCACAAGGCCTGTAACCAAACAGGCACAAGTTTAAACAGTTCACAGAGTGATAATAGGCAAACATGTGTAAACATGTTAACCCTGTAACAGCTGAGAAGCAATGTGAGAACTGTAGAAAAAAAGGCCCACAAGGGCAATAGGGTGGGTGCTGTGTCCCCCAATTAGAGGCTAAGAGAAAAAGATTTTACGGTGAGTACACAAAAATCTCCTTTTCTCCTTCGCCTCATTGGGGGACACAGACCGTGGGACGTCCTAAAGCAGTCCCTGGGTGGGGAAAAACAATGGAACTAATAACACTGAGCATGGTCAGTGAAGACTATGCACCGACAGGCGGTCTGCTGCCGCCTGGAGGGCACGTCTACCCAGACTTGCGTTTTGCCGAGAACCGAGTGCAAGCACTGTAAAGGCTTAAGTTTGTACGTAGGCTGACCGCTTGGCTACCTATACACTTGTTGCACTGACCCCTAGTGCCGAACGGCCCAGGAGGCCACCACGGCCGTAGTAGAATGTGCCGTGATGCTGCTGGAAGAGATGAGCTTTCGATGGTATAAGCATCTTAGATGGTTAGACGGATCCACCTTGGTAGAGGTGCCTTAGAGGCTGACAAAATTTATTTCTGTCCTCTGGAAAAAAGAATCTGACCTCTTCGAAGGGCATTGTCTTGGATACCTAGATGCGTAGGGCCCCGACTAGGCCCTGCATATGTAGGTCCTTCGCGACCGGATGGACAGGAGTCGGGCGAAGCGATGGCAGAGAGATGTATTCATTTAGGTGTAAGAGTACACCGCCTGTAGCAGAAGGATGCAACGAGCCGCAGGGCAATCTTGTCCAGATGGAAACCCAGAAAAAATGGTTTACATAAAATAACGCTGCAAACACCGATACCTCCGTAAAGAAAATAATTTTTCCACCGAAACATACCACTGTTTGGATGGGAATACTAAGGGTAATATCCTATAGAGGCTCAAATGGCGGTCTTGTAGGGCCGTGAGGACGAAGTTCAGGTCTCCACTTGTGTAAGAAGGGGATACGGGCTGAAACTTGCTGTGTGAGAGATCCTAAGGACAGACCTGAGTCGAGGTCTAAGCGGAAGCAACCGAGAGGTCTTGGTATGAAATAGGGGCAAGGGGTAGTGACCTCTAGAGGTGCTCTAGGCAAAAAAAAACAAAAAACGATTACACATGTGTGATGGTATATCGTTGATAAGGCTGGTTTCCTCGCTGTGACTGTGGTTGCTACAATATCCTGGGAAAAAAACCTTGCGTTAAGTGCCAGGTCTCAAGGACTACGCCATTAATTTCAGAGTTGAGGAATCCTGTGGGAGGACTGGCCAAGAGAGAGCAGGTCTAGACTGTCTGTTAGTCGTCCTGGTACTGCTGCCATGATGTGGACGAAATCTGCGTACCAAGCGCAGCTGGGCCAGTCTGAGACCAGAAGAATGATCTGGCGATATTCTTGTTTGAAATTCCGCACTAACTTGGTAGTGGGGAAAGAATATAGGGGAGGTGGATACAGGTCCAGTCTTGGACTAGTGCGTCTGTCCTACTGACTGAGTCCTGGGACCTGGCCAAGAAGATTGGAACCTTGGCATTGAGGCGTGACTCAGTCGGGTCACACATTTGAAGTTTCCTGCCGCTGACAGCCTTGACGGAGGACTGTGGATGAAGGGACCGTGTCCCTAAGTCCATCCCTTGTCGGGTTAGGAAAAAAAATAAATAAATAAACGCTTCCCAGATGTGTACACCTGGTATGAGAACAGCTGGCAGTACAGTGTTCAAGGATTTCCTCAAGTGAAGGATGTGGCGAACGTCTGTCATTGCTTGGAGACTGTGGGTTTCACCCAAATGGTTAACGTATGCCACGGCTGTGGCATTGTCTGACTGTATCCTGACATGTCCGAATGCCAGAAGGTGACTGACGGATTTCAGTACTAGAAATATTGCCCGAATCTTCGAAGAATGAGAGGCATCTTCAGATCTAGGCAAGGGTACTGCAGTGAGCATTGTGACGGGGGTACATAGAACCACATCTTGTTCTCGTGTCAAGCCGGAACATGGATAAATGCAAAAAAGCCGGAGATGCAGCTGAGCCAATGGAACTGCCTCCAACGCTGCCACCATCTTGTCTAGGACTCTCGTGGCAGTTGTGAAGGACTCAGGAGACCGCTGAAGGAGACTGTGGATTCCTAGACGAAGAATCCGTGCCCTGTCTGGGGGAACTTGACTAGAGCTGTGGATGTGTTGCGGCTAAAGGCCACTGTTTTCATCCGATGCTGTGTATCCAATGAGGCTGAGACTCCATATGTGATGCTGCAGCATGTGGCCGTCATGAGTAAGCAGCGGAGCTGGGACTCTTGGAGTGGCCTTGGAGTTGCGGTAGACTTGTGGCGGTCGATCCGCTAACCGAATCTTCTTAGCATGCAAAGTGAAGGTGACACTATGTACACTGTCCCTGAAAGTCATGCATTGATGAATACGTCGTCCAGATATGGGAGACTCCTTTGACAACTTCAGGCTAGGAAAAACTTTGTATTTATGATCTTCTGGTCTCACAGAATTCTCTTTTGACTCCTGAGTCGAGAAGGGACGGACTGTGTGGAAGAAGGGACAGACCACGGTCATACAGGGGACCGGAGGGCCCATGCATTGGATTAATGCAGTTGGGGATCTGCGAGGTCCTGCTTAAGAGCGGGCTGTGCAGATTGTTTGCGCGTGTAATCTCAACCCAAGTACCTATTATAGGTGTGGTGAGGAGATTGGCAGCTGGGCTCTTGATCCATGTCCTGTGACTCAGAGTTCTATCTGTGAGCCTGGGGCGAGAGGCCGGGTAAACCAGTGAACAGGAGGGCCCATCCATTGGGACGATGCAGTAGGGAGTTTGCTAGGTCCTGCTTCGGAGCGGGCTGTGTAGTGTTTGCGCGTGTTATCTCAACCCAAGTACCTAATATAGGTGCAGTGAGGAGATGGTAGCTGGGCTCATGGTCCACTCTTGCGATCCAGAGCTTTGGTTTTGTAGCCTGGGGAGGAAGGCTGGGTAGGCGTCGAGAATCGCAACTTCAACCCGAGTCCCCAACAATGGGGAGTCGAGGAGACGTATGGCATATAGCAATCTCGGCTACAACCCAGCGCCCCAACCATGGGGAGTTGAGGATATGCTATAGGTCGTAGGTTCCAGAGCCCCTTAGTTGAATTACCCGTGAAGCTGTGGGACATGGTATTTAAATCCGCGTCTTGTGGGACTTGGCTGTCCTCACCGCCATCCAGAACTCCAAATGTGGGGTCTGGAGTGGGTTAGCGAACAGTCTTGGGACGCCTGACATTGTCAGGCAATTTTTGGGTTGTAGCAACTTCAACTGAGCTGTCCCAGAGTGGGGGAAGGGGGGGAGGTGGGCCACAGAAGAACCTGTCAGGTAAACTCGTGGAAGGTCCACCACAATCCAGTTGTCCCCGCTGCGTGGGAGCCCGGATAGAGGTACGCTGTAAGAGTAGCTGAGATGCCTGAATATCAACTGACACCTCTCACCGTTGGGAGACCAAGGTAAGGGCCAGTCGGCGTCTTACCTTAACCTAGCAACCCCTATGCAAAGTCATAAGGTTGGCTAGGTGTACCAACAGGTACCTGAATCGGTAGTATGAAATAAACAAAACGTGCAGTGGCCCGTGCGCTGGCATAGAGACTCTGCATGTGCAGCTCTAGGAATAAGGAACATTATTATAGGGTAATTCTGGAGAAGCTAACATGTTTGCACTGCCCTTTGTATTGCAGGTGTACAGAGGACAAGTTGCAGCAGGATATATAGCCCTGCAGGTTGCTCTGCTGTTGCTATTGGAGACCGCCGCACAGCAAGGCTGTGCTGACTGTACCATCCAAGACCATGTGAGCCCCGTACGGCTAAAGCCGTGCTGCCTCCTATATAATGTTGGGTCCAGAGATGGGCATTGACTCCCTATGTTTCCCTCAACTCTTGTAATGTATACTGAGGAGGGTTCTGTGGGCCAGTGTACAGTCCAGCTGGTACTGTACCCCCACATTGTTTGCCACTCCATGGGAGGAATGTAAGTTGCATTCTGGCAGGGACAAGAGGACAGATGCAGAAGCAGTCTGCACTTTACCACCTGGCAGGCACACTTGGTCCTGCTTTAACAATGCCACAGGCTCTCCTGTGAGAGCTGCTTGCTTGTTTATGTGGGAAGGAGGGGGGAGGGGGGGAGGAACCTTGAAAGAGCGCGAAGCTCTGTGAAAAAATATTCCCCTGCAGCTCCGGTCAGCCCCTGCCATGACGCCGGCCGCGTCATTATCGTCATCAGGGGGCGGGCCGGGGGCGGAGGAAGGGGCGGCGGCTTTGCGCTAGGCCGAAGCCGCGGCCTAAAGTTGAAAATGGGGCCGAAAATAGCCCCAGGCCGGCGCGGAGGTCCCGGAACGGCCCGAACCGGACCCCGCCGGACCTCCCGGGCATAGTAGCGGCGGCACAAAGGTGGCCTCGGCAGGAGCACCCAGGACTGGGGCTCCTGAAACAGACTGCAGAGCCGGCGCAGGTAACATGCAGGAGCGCAGGAAGACTGTGCTCCTGTTACTGCTGGCAGCCTGGTGTCCCCCGGCCCTTCAGGCGACAGTGCAGTGGTGGCCCCATCAGAACAACCCAGAGACTGGGTGGTCCTGGAGTCCGGCCGCAGTAAATGGGTGCCGGCTGTATGCAGGGGCACAGATGATCTGCTGCCTGCAAGGGGTCTCCTGGCCCCATTAGGAGCACACAGCAGGGCTGGGCTCCTGGGGAGTGCTGCAGTGTTGGAGCTGGAGCTTGCTGGAAGTATGTGCCCCTCAGGATCATGCAGCAGAGCTGAGGATCCATGTCCCTCAGGAGCACGCAGCGGGGCTGAAGGCTCCGTGTGCCGTGCTGTAGCATGTGCCCATCAGGAGCACGCAGCAGGGCTGAGGCTCCATGTAACTCGGGAACACGCAGCAGGGCTGAGGCTCCATGTGCCATGCTGTAACATGTACCTATCAGGAGCACACAGTGGGAATGAAGCCTGCAGGCATCCATCTAGAGTCCCAGCCCAGAATGCAGCATGTGCTGCTGATACCTGTGGTGCCTCAGCCTAAGCACCCAAAGGGTGATTAGGGGGACGTCATCTGGCAGGTAGTCCAGCTCTGGCTTCAACTCAGGACCCCGAGGGAGTGAGGAAGGTGGATGTTATGCTGGGCTGTCTCAACTTTAACCCAGCAACCCAACAGTGGGAGGCCGAGAAAGGAGTACGGCATATGTAACGATTCTCAACTACAACCCAGCGCCCCAACAGTGGGTGGCCGAGGAAGGAGCATGCCGGGGGTCCCACTTTTCTTCATTGGAAGAAAAAAGATTAAATAAATAGAGAGTAAAAATGGTCGTGTGCCTCCTTCGACACTAAGCAAAAAACTGGTGAGGCAATGCCTGCTCCAGGGGTGTATACTGCAGAGGAGGAGCCACTGTAACTCTTTTGCAGATTCTGCTTAGTGTCGCCTCCTAGTGGACAGCAGCATAACACCCACGGTCTGTGTCCCCCAATGAGGCGAAGGAGAAAACACTATTAACCTGTAGATATGGAGTTATCCTGCAGGTTTGTAGCATTTAAAACCTGCTTGGTGCCTGCACATTGAATCCCGCTGCCAGGAGGAAATTATCTCAATTTTGGGCTTTAGTCATGGGGGTGGCACAAGTGCCAGTTCAGTCACTGCTCCGTGTATGGAGAGCGGTGACTGTAACTGCCCCCCGCACTGACTGACAGCAGATTCTACTGCTGAGCGGCTGTCAGTCAGTGCAGGGGGTGGTTACGGCCGCCACTCTCCATACACAGAGCAGTGACTGATCCTCCCCAGTGACTTAAACCCGAAATTGAGGTTCATTTCCTCCTGGCAGCAGGATTCAATGTACAAGCACCGGGCAGGGGCCTTCTGCTTCAGAAAGATGCCTAATGTGAGATAGGTGGGGGCTGAACCCGGACCCCCATCCGATATTATAATATGGGCCTGCGGTGCTTAAAGGATGGCTGGAGCCTTCACTGTTCCCCCTGGGCACAAAGGTTCAACCTGACATGTCTGGCAGATATGGTGGAAAATCATTTGGAGGTAAATGGAGGTTATATTATAACGATATACACTAAAGGGCCTAAAGGGAAATGAAGTAGCAAGTGCCAACATGGTGTAAGGAGACATGTATGCCATGCAATGCTCCTCGGGGGAAATTGAATATGGAAATATTGGACTATGTACTAAAAAATGGGAGGCCAGGCGAGCTGCAGGTGCTGAGTGACATGGCATCATATCCTACGAGGCCAACGCATGGTGATTACTAGATTGGGATCAGATCTATATAAGGATTTTACCTTAATTTGTGCATGCGCCCATCTCACAACCAATTTCTTGGACAGGGCCATTTTCCCATTGAGGCATTGAATCGCCTTTTCTGCTTCCTGCAAAAAAAAAAAAAAATAAGATTCTATTTTAGTCTGATTACAAGAGCCGTTGTATCAGGTTTCTTCCCTAAGTACATAGATTTACATCCAGGGAGCAAATATGGCATGCTTTCTGCATGTCAGGCCATGTCTGTAATGACAGCTGGAGCTGTATGTCACCGTGCCAGCCGGATAATCTGGAACAAAGCTAAGCAGCCAGGGTACTGTGCCTGGAATGTGGAGTAAAGATGATATGATATTTAATTGTATATGCCGGGAGTGACTCTTACACTAAGATTTACAAGATTTTCATCGCCCTGATGAAGTGGCCACAGGACCCCCCTAGGCCACGAAACGTCGTAGAGGCTCACCCACCCGGGTCTCCCCTGCATTGTGTACCTCTCCCCATGGCTACTGGCGGTATGGGTAATGAATATATGAGTCAGGATGATGCATGTTAACTCTTGCTGCTGTATATGCACTATATGATGCACTTTACTTGGCATGACACTTTGTTAACTATTATGATGAGTAATCCATGTGTAATGTATCTGTTGTACGTGCTGCTACATTAAGATGTGACTTAGTCACACTTACACACGCAATAATTGAATTAGTGCGGTCACTGTGGCCATTTGACGTTCAGTTACTTGTAATAAGGTGACCATATTCTCTTCTGCTATTGTGCAATATATATATGGATATTTTGTGCACTGTAAAGAGGAATATAATGCTGTGATTCTGTAATATTTTGACCCTTGCCTGTATCTGATTGGGGTGGGACACGTTGCACCACCGCCCCCCCTGAGCTTGTCCTTGATGGTGTATGAATAAAATCAGCACCTAATTTGCAACATTTATGTGTAAGATTTACAAAGGCAAAGCTATGTTATTTGTCCTTTTCCCACCTTTGGAGGGGTGGCAAAATGCTATGATGTGGTCACAAACCACTGTTTGGTGCCACCACAGGGCTCGGAAGGGTAGGAGAACCATTTGACTTTTTGAATGTTAAATTAGTTCCAATTGTTAGCAGACCCCTTGTCGCGTATTGAGAGCCCCTGTGTGCCTGTGCCTAAACTTTAGCGCTCCCCCACAAGTGACCCCATTTTGGAAACTAGACCCTCCAAGGAACTTATCTAGATGCATAGTGAGCACTTTGAACCCCCAAGTGCTTCACAAATTGATCCATAAAAAATTTCCTTTTTCATTTTTACGGATCAATTTGTGAAGCACCTGGGGGTTCAAAGTGCTCACTATGCATCTAGATAAGTTCCTTGGGGGGGTCTAGTTTCCAAAATGGGGTCACTTGTGGGGGAGCTCTAATGTTCAGGCCCACAGGGGCTCTCCATACGTGACATGGTGTCCGCTAACAATTGGAGCTAATTTTCCATTCAAATTGTTAGTGGACATTATGTCGCGTATGAAAGCCCCTGTGTGCCACCAGCACAAGGGCAACTGGAAGAGTTGGGGTACAGCACCAGAAAATGTCACCTCTAATGAATGCACTAATTTCTTGGGTGGCTGTGGGTTGCAATTCACAGCGAGGGGGGTCCACAACGTTTGGGTCTCTCCACGCCGAAGATTCCAGCCCCCAGCTGCTAAGTTGTACCTGGCTGGCAACCAAACATACAGCAAAGCTCCATGTTGTTTTATTTGTAGAAATAATTAATAATTAAAAAAAAAAAAAAAAATTATGTGGGGGTTTCGCCATATTTTTGGTTCAGCCAGGTACAACTTGGCAGCTACGGTCTGCCACCCATCCCCAGCTACCTCGTACCTGGCTGGCAACCAAAAATACAGCAAAGCCTGTTTTTTTTTTTTATTTATAGACCTAATTTGAGAAAAATAAAATGACATGGGGCTCCGTCAAATTTTTTTGTCCAGCCAGGTACAACTAGGCAGCTGGGGGCTGGAATCCTCAGCATGGAGAGGCCCAAGCGTTCTGGGCCCCCCATGCTGCGAATTGCTGCCCACGGCCGCCCCAGAAAATGGCGCATTCATTGAAGCGCCATTTTCTGGTGCTGTACCCAGACTCTTCCTGTTGCCCAGGTGCCGGTGGCAAACTGGGTAATAAAGGGGTTAATGCCAGCTTTTTTTATTGGCAACTGGCACTAAGCCCGAGATTCATAATTTCGGGCCAATGTTAGACCCAGCCATTAGGAATCTCTAGTAAATAGTAAATAAAATACACCACACAGAGAAAAATATTTTTATTAGAAAAAAAAACACAAACACAAATTGAGACTCCCATGCACTCATCCACCCACCCATGCACTCATCCACCCACCCATGCACTCATCCACCCACCCATGCACTCATCCACCCACCCATGCACTCATCCACCCACCCATGCACTCATCCATTCACCCATCCATTCATCCCTTCATTCATACTCACCTTACTCAAGATCCTCAGAAGAGGAGGAGCCTGGGAGAGGAGGAGGGGCGCCACAGCGAGGAGAGGGGGCTGACCAGCGAGTGCAGCACGATAAAGAGGTGAAAGGGGACACAGGGATCGGAGGTGGGGGGGGGGCGGAAGGAAGAGAGGGGGAGGTGGGTGATCAGGACCAAAGTGGGAGGGGGCTGAGGAGGGGGAGGGCACCCAGCCCTCCTCACCGGATTGGAGAGCTAGCATCACATGGATGCTAGCTCTAATCAGATTTGGGAAGGGGGGTGAATAACTCTGATTGGCAGTTGAGAGTGAAACTGCCAATCAGAGTGATTTTAGCCACAGGGAAGGGGGAAAGCCGCCCACCCTGGGATAAAGTACAGGTCCTCATGTTCCCGCAGCACCGGTGTCATTTCACCTGCCCTGGTCACCAGGTGCTGCAGGACCCCGATCCCACCATGGCGTTGCACAACGTCATGGGTCGGGAAGACACAGAAACCCATGACGTTTGTTTTTTTTCCACAATAAATAAAACAATCAGATTGCAGAGTTTTTTTTTCTCATTGCTTTCTATAGGTGAAAAAATGCTGCAAGAATTTGACGTGCTATAGATTTAAAAACCGCTGTTGTTCTCAAATTAATTCCAGAAAAAAGATAAGTGTGTGCAGGAGATTTCTGAGATCTCCTAGGTTTTTCTGGTACTGTAAAACACAGCTTCTTATTAGCGTAAAAAAGCCACGTGTGAACAGAGTCATGCATTGCAACATGGGGTAATCAATACCAGACGCTACCCATGGACAAGATCACCACCTTTTCTGCAAAGAAACTGCACTTTAAAGTGATTAAAGTCATTGATGGCGTATTCTTTAGGAGAACCCTTTTAAACTGGCCATAAACATTTATAGGGAAACAGGTAATGTCCAGAAATGCCACATGCCTTTATGTATAGGGTTAATCTGCAGTTAAATATTAAAACCTGACGCAGGGCTCATTATACAACAGTAACAGTCCCTGCACCACCCCAATAACAAGAAGCCAGCAGCTTCAGGGAGAATCAGAATTCATTTTCTCCCTATAGCCACTGCTCCACTAAAGCGGGATTTCTAACACTATTTACCAGCAGATTAACCCTATATCTGAGGGCTAATAGTCTGTCTGTACAAGACAGGATCCTTGTAATGAAAATGGGGCAATATAAAGAACATCTCATGCATTTTCATAACTTACCGTTTTCAGAAGTCATTGCATTTTTCAATGTGTGAATGAGGAACCTTTATAATAAACTTACCAGTTTTGTCTCAAAATTCACAAAGCAGTATCCCCGGGGTTGTCCTTCCAAGGGCCCAGATTTGTGAAACAGGAAATCAAATTGCTTCACTTTGCCAAATTTCTGTAGTAGCTTTAATAGATGGTACCTGAATGACAGGAACGTAAACATTCACACCTAATAAATATAAGGCCAAAAGAAAAAACGAGACCAGAAAAGTCACAGAGTTGCAGTAATTTGTGAGCACTCACTCGGTGATCTTAGGGTCCAGATTCCCGATCCAGAGCCGATGTCCATCCTGTAGTGCGCCCTCGGACAGGATCGATGCGTTCTCCAGGGGCAGGGATTTTAATTCTTCCTCCATCACTGGAAGCAGAAGTGTAGAACGGATATTAACGCTCTTAGACTTCAAAACTCACAACAAAGTGGTCACAACGACTTGTTTACCCCCTTTTTATAAAGCTGATGAAAGACCCATCATGGTTGTGCTTTTTGTTCCTCTGTGTGTTTCCCTAGCTGCTTCGCCCTCCAATATCGGCCGACAGCTGAGGGGGTCTGCCATGATTACCAGGAGGGCAGAAGCTGGAGTCCTCGGGGATAAATAACCCTTTAATCTACTGCTATTTTCAGTTTCTCTCTGATACATCCACAGCCTGAAGGCATCAGAAGTAATACAGGGGCTCCGACAGACGAGAAACCCTCAGAGACAAACCCCAGGATCAGATCCCTGCGCTACGGTAGTAACGGGAATGTCTGGATTCACATGACTGTACAGACAATCTGATATAAAACACTACAGCCCTCATCACTTATCAAAGTGTCAGCTCACTGCCAGTGAATGGGAACAACATCCTGAGGTTAAAAACTTACAACGACCTAATACTACTGCACAGCAGCGCCCCCTCACTCTTGTAGATGTCGCAGTGCCCCCTCACTCTTGTAGACGCAGCAGCGCCCCCTCACTCTTGTAGACGCCGCAGCGCCCCCTCACTCTTGTAGACGCCGCAGCGCCCCCTCACTCTTGTAGACGCCGCAGCGCCCCCTCTCTCTAGTAGACGCCGCAGCGCCCCCTCTCTCTAGTAGACGCCGCAGCGCCCCCTATCTCTTTTAGATACACCAGCCCCCCTCTGTCTTGTAGACGCAGCAGTGCCCCCTCTCTTGTAGATGCCGCAGCGCCCCCTCTCTTTTAGATGCACCAGCACCCCCTCACTCTTGTAGCACCCCTCTCTCCTTGTATTCGCACCAGTGCCCCCTCTCCCTTGTAGAGGAAGCAGCCCCACCTCTTCCTTTGTACTCGCACAAGCGCCCCCTCTCCCTTGTAGACGAAGCAGCGCCACCTCTCCTTTGTACTCGCAGCAGTGGCCCCTCTCCCTTGTACTCATGTACCTACATATATATAATGCATATTCCCCTATAGTCACAGCTATGACATTAGTGTTCTACTTCTCCCTTGCAGTCACAGCAGGGCCATATTTTCCTTAGAGATGACAGCAGTGCTGACTTCTCTCCAGTTGTCACATCAGTGCCTTATCAGTGCAGTGATTGCTTTCCCTAGTAATCACAACAGTGCCACTTTCCTCCAGTATCACAGTATCCCCCTCATTTAGGCACAGCAGTGTCCTCCCCCACCCCCAGTGCTCACATACTGTAACCTTGCTTCCGCAGCAGACCATGGTGTATGTCCTTCCCTTTATAACGAGTAATTAGAAACGCTTGTTCACATCACTGAGAGATTAGCAAAAAGTTCTAGATCTGCCTTATGCGATGATGTCTTCGTTAAGACGTCTGATGACAGATCAGGGAGAAATCCATGGCTGTCTATGAGGAGTTTCATGATATGGAAAGGAGCTGCAGACACAATGATACACGGCTAACATGAACTCCTGGACGGTTCCAGGGCACGGATCACCAGCCAAGTTACATTACATTTGGAGGGATATAGCCATATTTTGGTCTGGTACGGATCAGTGTCTTTCCTTGAATCTCACTCTTAGATTATCTAGGATTCCTACGAGACAGAGAACGGGAATCACAGCCAAGTATCAGCCAGAGACACAAAGCATTCACTTCCAATCAATGCAAGAAACTCACGAAACCCAAGAGGTATCATCAGGACCCAGACATTCGAGTGCAATATGTATCTGCGGAGGTATCATCAGTATACGGGTACAGAAGTGTAAAGTTATAACTGTGGAGTTATCAGGACACAGGCACACAATTGTCATGTAAAAAGTGGAGTGAAAGGAGTGAAAAAGTGTTTGCTCCTTCCTGATTTCTTATTCGTTTGCATGTTTGTCTCATTTAAATGTTTCAGATCTTCAAACCAAGACACAAGAAAACACAAAATGCAGTTTAGAAATGAAGATCTTTATTATTAAGAGATAAAGAAATCCAAACCTACAGGGCCCTGTGTGAAAAAGTGATTGCCCCCTCCCCCCAAAACATAAATTAACTGTGGTTTATGACATCTTTGGAAAGCTGAGTTCAATTTCCCTAACCACACCCAGGCCTGATTACTGATCACACCTGTTCTCAATCAAGAAAGTACATAAATAGGCCCCGCCTGACAAAGTGAAGTAGACCTAAAAATCTAATATAAAACTAGACATCATGCCACGATCTAAAGAAATTCACGAACAAATGAGAAAGAGATTGAGATTTATTAGTCTAGAAAAGGTTATAAAGCCATTTGTAAAGCTTGGGGACTCCAGCAAACCACAGTGAGAGCCATTAACCACAAATGGTGAAAATATGGAACAGTGGCGAACCTTCCCAGGAGCGTCCGCCCAACAAAAATTACCCCAAAAGCACAGTAATGACTCATGCAGGAAGTCACAAAAGACCCCACAACAACATCCAAAGATCTGCAGGCCTCACTTGCCTCAGTTAAGGTTCATGACTCCATCATAAGAAAGAGACTGAGTAAAAATGGCCGCATGGCAGAGATCCAACATGAAAACCACTGCTGAGCAAAAGAAAATAAAGTCTTGTCTCAGTTTTGCCAAAAAACATCTTGATGATCCCCAAGACGTTTTGGAGACTACTCTGTGGACTGATGAGACAAACGCTGAACTTTTTGAAAGGTGAATGTCCCATTACATCTGGTGTAAAAGTAACACAGAATTTTAGAAAAGGAACATCATACCAACAGTAAAATATGGTGGAGGTAGTGTGATGGTCTGGGGCTGTTTGGCTGCTCCACGACCTGGAAGACTTGCTGTGGTAAATGGAACCATGAGTTCTGCTGTCTACCAAAACATCCTGAAGGAGATTGTCCAGTCATCTGTTCGTGACCTCAACTTGAAGAGCACTTGGGTTATGCAGCAGCACAATTTTCCAAAACATACCAGCAAGTCTACCTCCGAATGGCTTAGGAAAAACATAATTTTAGACTTTGGAGTGACCTAGTCAAAGTTCTGACCTTAATCAGATTGAGCTGCTGTGGCATGATCTTAAAAAGGTGGTTCAAGCTTGGAAATTCTCCAATGTGGCTGAATTACAACAATTCTGATGAGCGTCCAACATTCCTCCAGAACATTGTAAAACGTATGGCCAGTTATCACAAACACTTGATTGCAGTTGTTGCTACTAAGGGAGGTCCAACCAGTTATTAGGTTTTGGGGGGGGGAGCAATCACTTTTTCACACAGGGCCCTGAAGGTTTGGATTTCTTTTTCCCTTAATAATAAAGATCATCATTTATAAACTTCATCTTGTGCTTTCTTGTGTTACCCTTGTCTAATATTTAAATTTGTTTGTATCTGAAGCATTTAAGTGTGACACACATGCAAAATAACAAGAAATCAGGAAGGGGCAAACACTTTTTCACACCGCTGTATATCTGTGGAGGTATCATCATAACACAGACACTTGTACAAGTGTGATATTGTGGCTCAAGGCTGTATTCACATGGTGCAGTAAGGTTTTAATGCTGATTGATTGTGTGTGTGGTTTACAGGGACAAAGAAATCCAAGAGGTTGGGGGCCCATTTACTGAACACAAAATGAAATGATCTGATGACATTTCAGGTCAGTCTTAAGTGCTCGGGGTCCAGACTTGGCCTTGAGGCTACAATAGTACAAATTATTTTAGGAACTTTCTTAAGTACGGTAGCCATCTTTTTTTTTCTTTAATAATAAAAAAAAAATTGTTGATTTCTTATTTTAAAGATATGACAAGTAAAAGAGAACTGTGCGGCAATCAGATATTTTGTACTAATGGAGTAGAGGGGGTTGTCCGGGCATCTGATATTAATGTTCTCAGGTAGGTCATCAATGTCTGATGGGTGAGGGTCCGACACCCGGCTGTTATCCCCTCTGCAAGTGGTCAGACACCAATGTGCTGAATTAAAGTGAATATGTAATAGGAAAATTAACAATTGTTTAAAGGGAACCTGTCACCCCCTTTGGGCATTTTAAACTGTGCCCACCAGCATTAACATAATGTAAATGGGGTTCTTGTAACCCCTCTATGTGCCCAGACATCCCTCTCGTACCTGACAAATCAACTTTTATTCCCTGTTGCCCAGCATCCTATTAGGTCCGGGAGGTATGCCCTCGCCGCCAACAGGACCAGAGAACTTACCTCCTGGACCTAATAGGATGCTGGGCAACAGGGAATAAAAGTTGATTTGTCAGGTATGAGAGGGAAGTCTGGGCACATAGGGGGGTTACAAGAACCCCATTTACATTATGTTAATGCTGGTGGGTACAGTTTAAAATGCTCAAAGGGGGTGACAGGGTTCCCTTTAATTTGGGGTTTTGTGTTAAAGGGGTTGAGCCCCACTTTGGACGATCACAATATCCCCCCAAATGGAATAGAAACAACTTATTCTGAATGATGTTGGTGAGGGGTCTTCCAGGGGGGACGAGAGCTGCTAATGGGAAGCTCTATTCTCACTTCCTATGAATGAAAAGCTATACTAAGATTCAGAGATGAGCATGACGGCTGACCTTCTGGACCGACTCCCAGAACCCTTCAGCAACCCAGATCCCTCCACTGGTCCTCCGTCCCCGGCTCCCCGGACCTCTCGCTCCCTTCCCCTGCTATCCCTGGTCCCCTTAGGGTCGGACCCTGTGGTCAATTGCTGGTCCACTTGAGCCCTCGTGGCTGTACCAGGACAATCCCTGTATTGGTGTTCGCTCTGTGGTGCTCCCTCAGGGATCTTCGGTGTTTCAACCCAGAGGACTTCCTTAGGGGGGGTTTCCTCTCTTTAATTCAATAAATCTTCTCATTTACCTGACACCATAGACCATCTAGTTTTTGGTATCAGCTGCCACTGTATCATCTGTGGTCAAGTAAGTCCACCACCTCGCTCCACCTGTATTGGTGTGACAGGTTTAGATTTAAAGCTACGCTCCAGCGCTGAACAAACAAAACAAAACGCTGGAGGGTACTTCAAGAAGATGTCGTCCAGGGAGTGGACAACTCCTTAAAAGAGAACCAGTCACTTGATTCATGCAGCACAATTAATAGACTGCAGAGTTTCAGAGAAAAAAATAGATTGAAAAGCTACATGGGACTGCAGAGAGAGATCTAACGGTGAATGGTCAGCTTCTCCACGCCCGACTCCAAGTGATTGACAGGTCTCTACACACATGGGGGTGACCTGTCAATGGAGCGGAGTGGGTGGAAATCGGCCAGGGTGGCGGCAGACTAGTCACCTTTCTCCCTATAGTCCCTCTTTTATTTGACATGGAGCGTTTCAGAGAACAATATACCTGGCTGCTATCATACAGTCGGGTTCTGATACATATCCAGCATGTATCTAGAGACCGGTTCTCTTTAGAAGTTGGAAAATAACCCCTTTCGGTTGTTTTGAGTGAAGGTTCCTTTATCTGCAGCGAGATCTTCAGTCAAAATATCTAAAAGGATGGATAGTAGGAAAGGGGGAAAGATGGCGGAGAACACGGGGCCCTCACAATCAGAATGAGAGTGGTCCGGATACAATGAGGCAATATGTTTTTGATGTCCTTTACCGAACGTATCAGGATTAATTACAGTGAAGGCTTCATACAATATACCATACAATCACTTCATGATATGTGGGGGTCTGACATCTAATACCACTGTAATCTCCAGAATTAAGGGATGTGGGAGTCCCCTTTCGAGCGGTACACCTAGCCACAGAGAATTGCAGCTAGCCATATTCACTATTATGAGTGACAGCGCCACACAGTATGCTGAGGGTCCACAAAATATAATCAGTCAACCCCCCCCAATCGCACAGAACCGGCACTACTGCAGAGTTTACTAACCAGATCCTACTTCTGATAAGATCTGAAGTCAATCCAATGTGTACAGAGGCTGAGGGGCATGAACATCGTCACACATCACACACTGCAGAGAAGAACACAACAACCAGGCATTATAGCAAATAGATAAGGCAAAAAATGTTTGTACCGTGTTAGCCTGTAGACATACAAATACATACAGTTAGGGCCAGAAATATTTGGACAGTGACACAATGTTCGCGAGTTGGGCTCTGCATGCCACCACATTGGATTTGAAATGAAACCTCTACAACAGAATTCAAGTGCAGATTGTAACGTTTAATTTGAAGGGTTGAACAAAAATATCTGATAGAAAATGTAGGAATTGTACACATTTCTTTACAAACACTCCACATTTTAGGAGGTCAAAAGTAATTGGACAAATAAACATAACCCAAACAAATTATTTCTATTTTCAATATTTTGTTGCGAATCCTTTGGAGGCAATCACTGCCTTAAGTCTGGAACCCATGGACATCACCAAACGCTGGGTTTCCTCCTTCTTAATGCTTTGCCAGGCCTTTACAGCCGCAGCCTTCAGGTCTTGCTTGTTTGTGGGTCTTTCCGTCTTAAGTCTGGATTTGAGCAAGTGAAATGCATGCTCAATTGGGTTAAGATCTGGGGATTGACTTGGCCATTGCAGAATGTTCCACTTTTTTGCACTCATGAACTCCTGGGTAGCTTTGGCTGTATGCTTGGGGTCATTGTCCATCTGTACTATGAAGCGCCGTCCAATCAACTTTGCAGCATTTGGCTGAATCTGGGCTGAAAGTATATCCCGGTACACTTCAGAATTCATCCGGCTACTCTTGTCTGCTGTTATGTCATCAATAAACACAAGTGACCCAGTGCCATTGAAAGCCATGCATGCCCATGCCATCACGTTGCCTCCACCATGTTTTACAGAGGATGTGGTGTGCCTTGGATCATGTGCCGTTCCCTTTCTTCTCCAAACTTTTTTCTTCCCATCATTCTGGTACAGGTTGATCTTTGTCTCATCTGTCCATAGAATACTTTTCCAGAACTGAGCTGGCTTCTTGAGGTGTTTTTCAGCAAATTTAACTCTGGCCTGTCTATTTTTGGAATTGATGAATGGTTTGCATCTAGATGTGAACCCTTTGTATTTACTGTCATGGAGTCTTCTCTTTACTGTTGACTTAGAGACAGATACACCTACTTCACTGAGAGTGTTCTGGACTTCAGTTGATGTTGTGAACGGGTTCTTCTTCACCAAATAAAGTATGCGGCGATCATCCACCACTGTTGTCATCCGTGGACGCCCAGGCCTTTTGCAGTTCCCAAGCTCACCAGTCAATTCCTTTTTTCTCAGAATGTACCCAACTGTTGATTTTGCTACTCCAAGCATGTCTGCTATCTCTCTGATGGATTTTTTCTTTTTTTTCAGCCTCAGGATGTTCTGCTTCACCTCAATTGAGAGTTCCTTTGACCGCATGTTGTCTGGTCACAGCAACAGCTTCCGAATGCAAAACCACACACCTGGAATCCACCCCTGACCTTTTAACTACTTCATTGATTACAGGTTAACGAGGGAGACGCCTTCAGAGTTAATTGCAGCCCTAAAGGTACCTTTACACGCCGCGACGGCAGGCTGGATACATCCCGCTACTTCACGTGCACGAGCACGCTCAAACGGTTACAAACGGTCAACGCACCCTCTTTACACGCCGCCACAAGGTGCGCTACGCCACGCTACATCTATAGCTAGCTACATCGCCGGGTGTCTCAAGTAGCCAGCTGTAGCTCATTTACACACCGCTACAACCAGCTACTATGGGAGGACCTGGTGCAGCAGGGACAGCACATAGGCGTGCTCCAATCGTGGATTACGAGACGTCCGTACGCTGATAGGACGAAGCAATAACATCCTGATTGGCCAGGCATCGCAGGAGGCTGATTAATACTTGACGCTCGAGCAATTGTGTAGTGTGACTCGTCAGCTCCTTAAATATTTCCGCCCTGTGCGGCGACAACCAATCGCAACGCACCATCTTCCACCAATGATCGCACATGAGGCGCGGTAACACGGAGCCAGGGTCACGCCTTAGCTACATCGCAGGCTGTCCAGAGTTCCCTTC
>JARQOC010000008.1:41461887-41510132 GCA_033576535.1 Allobates femoralis | reverse complement strand
ATTGCCACACAGTTCTCTTTTACTTGTCATATCTTTAAAATAAGAAATCTTTTTACAATTTTTTTTTTTATTAAAGAAAATAAAAGATGGCTACCGTATATAAGAAAGTTCCTAAAATAGTTTGTACTATTGTAGCCTCAAGGCCAAGTCTGGACCCCGAGCACTTAGACTGACCTGAAATGTCATCAGATCATTTCATTTTGTGTTCAGTAAATGGACCCCCAACCTCTTGGATTTCTTTGTCCCTGTAAACCACACACACAATCAATCAGCATTAAAACCTTACTGCACCATGTGAATACAGCCTTGAGCCACAATATCACCCTTGTACAAGTGTCTGTGTTATGATGATACCTCCAAAGATATACAGCGGTGTGAAAAAGTGTTTGCCCCTTCCTGATTTCTTGTTCTTTTGCATGTGTGTCACACTTAAATGCTTCAGATACAAACAAATTTAAATATTAGACAAGGGTAACACAAGAAAACACAAGATGAAGTTTATAAATGATGATCTTTATTATTAAGGGAAAAAGAAATCCAAACCTTCAGGGCCCTGTGTGAAAAAGTGATTGCTCCCCCCCCCCCAAAACCTAATAACTGGTTGGACCTCCCTTAGTAGCAACAACTGCAATCAAGTGTTTGTGATAACTGGCAATAATTTTTACAACGCTGTGGAGGCATTTTGGCCTCTCATCTTTGCAGAATTGTTGTAATTCAGCCACATTGGAGAATTTCCAAGCCTGAACCGCCTTTTTAAGATCATGCCACAGCAGCTCAATCTGAATAAGGTCAGAACTTAGACTAGGCCACTCCAAAGTCTAAAATTGTGTTTTTCCTAAGCCATTCGGAGGTAGACATTGGATCGTTGTGCTGCTGCATAACCCAAGTGCTCTTCAACTTGAGGTCATGAATAGATGGCCGGAAATTCTCCTTCAGGATGTTTTGGTAGACAGCAGAACTCATGGTTCCATTTACCACAGCAAGTCTTCCAGCAGACAAACAGCCCCTAGACCATCACACTACCTCCACCATATTTTACTGTTGGGATGATGTTCCTTTTCTGAAATGCTGTTACTTTTACACTAGATGTAATGGGACATTCACCTTCCAAAAAGTTCAGCGTTTGTCTCATCAGTCCACAGACTAGTCTCCAAAACGTCTTGGGGATCATTAAGATGTTTTTTGGTAAAACTGAGACGAGACTTTTTCTCTTTGCTCATTAGTGGTTTTCGTGTTGAATCTCTGCCATGCGGCCATTTTTACTCAGTCTCTTTCTTATGACGGAGTCATGAACCTTAACTGAGGCAAGTGAGGCCTACAGATCTTTGGATGTTGTTGTGGGGTCTTTTGTGACTTCCTGCACGAGTCATTAGTGTGCTTTTGGGGTAATTTTTGTTCGGCGGACACTCCTGGGAAGGTTCGCCACTGTTCCTTTCCATATTTTCACCAATGGCTCTCATTGTGGTTTGCTGGAGTCCCCAAGCTTTACAAATGGCTTTATAACCTTTTCTAGACTAATAGATCTCAATTAATCTCTTTCTCATTTGTTCCTGAATTTCTTTAGATCGTGGCATGATGTCTGGTTTTTGAGGATTTTTAGGTCTACTTCACTTTGTCAGGCGGGTCCTATTTATGTACTTTCTTGATTGAGGACAGGTGTGGCAGTAATCAGGCCTAGGTGTGGTTAGGGAAATTGAACTCCGCTTTCCAAAGATGTCATAAACCACAGTTAATTTATGTTTTGGGGGGAGGGGGCAATCAATTTTTCACACAGGGCCCTGTAGATTTGGATTTCTTTATCTTTTAATAATAAAGATCTTCATTTCTAAACTGCATTTTGTGTTTTCTTGTGTCTTTGTTTGAAGATCTGAAACATTTAAGTGAGACAAACATGCAAACGAATAAGAAATCAGGAAGGAGCAAACACTTTTTCACTCCTTTTACTCCACTTTTTACATGACAATTGTGTGCCTGTGTCCTGATAATTCCACAGTTATACTTTACACTTCTGTACCCGTATACTGATGATACCTCCGCAGATACATGTTGCACTCGAATGTCTTGGTCCTGATGATACCTCTTGGGTTTCGTGAGTTTCTTGCATTGATTGGAAGTGAATGCTTTGTGTCTCTGGCTGATACTTGGCTGTGATTCCTGTTCTCTGTCTCGTAGGAATCCTAGATAATCTAAGAGTGAGATTCAAGGAAAGACACTGATCCGTACCAGACCAAAATATGGCTATATCCCTCCAAATGTAATGTAACTTGGCTGGTGATCCGTGCCCTGGAACCGTCCAGGAGTTCATGTTAGCTGTGTATCATTTTGTCTGCAGCTCCTTTCCATATCATGAAACTCCCCATAGACAGCCATGGATTTCTCCCTGATCTGTCATCAGACGTCTTAACGAAGACATCATCGCATAAGGCAGATCTAGAACTTTTTGCTAATCTCTCAGTGATGTGAACAAGCGTTTCTAATTACTCGTTATAAAGGGAAGGACATACACCATGGTCTGCTGCGCAAGCAAGGTTACAGTATGTGAGCACTGGGGATGGGGGTGGACACTGCTGTGCCTAAATGAGGGGGATACTGTGATACTGGAGGAAAGTGGCACTGTTGTGATTACTAGGGAAAGCAATCACTGCAATGATAAGGCAGTGATGTGACAACTGGAGAGAAGTCAGCACTGGTGTCATCTCTAAGGAAAATGGGGCCCTGCTGTGACTGCAAGGGAGAAGTAGAACACTAATGTCATAGCTGTGACTATAGGGGATTGTGCATTTTATATATATATATATATATATATATATATATATATATATATATATTATATGTATGCATGTATGTATGTATGTAGGTACATGAGTACAAGGGAGAGGGGCCACTGCTGCAAGTACAAAGGAGAGGTGGCGCTGCTTCGTCTACAAGGGAGAGGGGGCGCTTGTGCGAGTACAAAGGAAGAGGTGGGGCTGCTTCGTCTACAAGGGAGAGGGGGCGCTGGTGCGAGTACAAGGAGAGAGGGGTGCTACAAGACAGAGGGGGTGCTGGTGCATCTACAAGAGAGGGGGCGCTGCGGCATCTACAAGAGAGGGGGCACTGCTGCGTCTACAAGACAAAGGGGGGGCTGGTGTATCTAAAAGAGAGAGGGGGCGCTGCGGCGTCTACTAGAGAGAGGGGGCGCTGCGGCGTCTACTAGAGAGAGGGGGCGCTGCGGCGTCTACTAGAGAGAGGGGGCGCTGCGGCGTCTACTAGACAGAGGGGGCGCTGCGGCGTCTACTAGACAGAGGGGGCGCTGCGGCGTCTACTAGAGAGAGGGGGCGCTGCGGCGTCTACTAGAGAGAGGGGGCGCTGCGGCGTCTACTAGAGAGAGGGGGCGCTGCGGCGTCTACTAGAGAGAGGGGGCGCTGCGGCGTCTACTAGAGAGAGGGGGCGCTGCGGCGTCTACTAGAGAGAGGGGGCGCTGCGGCGTCTACAAGAGTGAGGGGGCGCTGCGGCGTCTACAAGAGTGAGGGGGCGCTGCGGCGTCTACAAGAGTGAGGGGGCGCTGCGGCGTCTACAAGAGTGAGGGGGCGCTGCGGCGTCTACAAGAGTGAGGGGGCGCTGCGGCGTCTACAAGAGTGAGGGGGCGCTGCTGTGCAGTAGTATTAGGTCGTTGTAAGTTTTTAACCTCAGGATGTTGTTCCCATTCACTGGCAGTGAGCTGACACTTTGATAAGTGATGAGGGCTGTAGTGTTTTATATCAGATTGTCTGTACAGTCATGTGAATCCAGACATTCCCGTTACTACCGTAGCGCAGGGCTCTGATCCTGGGGTTTGTCTCTGAGGGTTTCTCGTCTGTCGGAGCCCCTGTATTACTTCTGATGCCGTCTGGCTGTGGATGTATCAGAGAGAAACTGAAAATAGCAGTAGATTAAAGGGTTATTTATCCCCAAGGACTCCAGCTTCTGCCCTCCTGGTAATCATGGCAGACCCCCTCAGCTGTCGGCCGATATTGGAGGGCGAAGCAGCTAGGGAAACACTCAGATGAACAAAAAGCACAACCATGATGGGTCTTTCATCAGTTTTATAAAAAGGGGGTAAACACGTCGTTGAGACCACTTCTTTGTTGAGAGTTTTGAAGTCTAAGAGGATTAATATCCATTCTACACTTCTGCTTCCAGTGATGGAGGAAGAATTAAAATCCCTGCCCCTGGAGAACGCATCGATCCTGTCCGAGGGCGCACTACAGGATGGACATCGGCTCTGGATCGGGAATCTGGACCCTAAGATCACCGAGTGAGTGCTCACAAATTACTGCAACTCTGTGATTTTTCTGGTCTCGTTTTTTCTTTTGGCCTTATATTTATTAGGTGTGAATGTTTACGTTCCTGTCATTCAGGTACCATCTATTAAAGCTACTACAGAAATTTGGCAAAGTGAAGCAATTTGATTTCCTGTTTCACAAATCTGGGCCCTTGGAAGGACAACCCCGGGGATACTGCTTTGTGAATTTTGAGACAAAACTGGTAAGTTTATTATAAAGGTTCCTCATTCACACATTGAATAATGCAATGACTTCTGAAAACGGTAAGTTATGAAAATGCATGAGATGTTCTTTATATTGCCCCATTTTCATTACAAGGATCCTGTCTTGTCCAGACAGACTATTAGCCCTCAGATATAGGGTTAATCTGCTGGTAAATAGTGTTAGAAATCCCGCTTTAGTGGAGCAGTGGCTATAGGGAGAAAATGAATTCTGATTCTCCCTGAAGCTGCTGGCTTCTTGTTATTGGGGTGGTGCAGGGACTGTTAGGGTGTGTGCCCACATAGTGGTTTAGTGACGTTCAAATCGTCAGTAAACCGATGGAAAATTCAAGGAGCCTAGACTCCTGAGCTCAGAAGTCTCCAGCGGTTTTCCGGCGGTTTTTTCAGCGTGTGCACAGCGTTTTACAGTCGTTTTTTCCAGCGGTTTCTCAGCGGTTTTCTATGGAGGATTTTGTTCATGTTCATGCCTCAAAAACGATCAGAAACCACTGAGAAGAATTGACATGCTGTATGCTGCTAAACCGCTGGAAAACCGCTCAACCGCGGGCAGATCCGCTCACATAAACCCACTATGTGTGCACAGCGGTTTCTAAATTACATAGGGTTACTTGTAAGTCCTAAAGCTGCTTAGGATTTACATAAATTTAAATAAAACCTATGCTAAACCGCCGGCGGTTTTCGCTGCTAAACCGACACTAAACCACTATGTGGGCACACACCCTTACTGTTGTATAATGAGCCCTGCGTCAGGTTTTAATATTATTTAACTGCAGATTAACCCTATACATAAAGGCATGTGGCATTTCTGGACATTACCTGTTTCCCTATAAATGTTTATGGCCAGTTTAAAAGGGTTGTCCTAAAGAATACGCCATCAATGACTTTAATCACTTTAAAGTGCGGTTTCTTTGCAGAAAAGGTGGTGATCTTGTCCATGGGTAGCGTCTGGTATTGATTACCCCATGTTGCAATGCATGACTCTGTTCACACGTGGCTTTTTTACGCTAATAAGAAGCTGTGTTTTACAGTACCAGAAAAACCTAGGAGATCTCAGAAATCTCCTGCACACACTTATCTTTTTTCTGGAATTAATTTGAGAACAACAGCGGTTTTTAAATCTATAGCACGTCAAATTCTTGCAGCATTTTTTCACCTATAGAAAGCAATGAGAAAAAAAAACTCTGCAATCTGATTGTTTTATTTATTGTGGAAAAAAAACAAACGTCATGGGTTTCTGTGTCTTCCCGACCCATGACGTTGTGCAACGCCATGGTGGGATCGGGGTCCTGCAGCACCTGGTGACCAGGGCAGGTGAAATGACACCGGTGCTGCGGGAACATGAGGATCTGTACTTTATCCCAGGGTGGGCGGCTTTCCCCCTTCCCTGTGGCTAAAATCACTCTGATTGGCAGTTTCACTCTCAACTGCCAATCAGAGTTATTCACCCCCCTTCCCAAATCTGATTAGAGCTAGCATCCATGTGATGCTAGCTCTCCAATCCGGTGAGGAGGGCTCCCCCTCTCTTCCTTCCGCCCCCCCCCCCCCCCCCACCTCCGATCCCTGTGTCCCCTTTCACCTCTTTATCGTGCTGCACTCGCTGGTCAGCCCCCTCTCCTCGCTGTGGCGCCCCTCCTCCTCTCCCAGGCTCCTCCTCTTCTGAGGATCTTGAGTAAGGTGAGTATGAATGAAGGGATGAGTGCATGGGTGAATGGATGAGTGCATGGGTGGATGGATGAGTGCATGGGTGGATGGATGAGTGCATGGGTGGATGGATGAGTGCATGGGTGGGTGGATGAGTGCATGGGTGGGTGGATGAGTGCATGGGTGGGTGGATGAGTGCATGGGTGGGTGGATGAGTGCATGGGTGGGTGGATGAGTGCATGGGTGCGTGGGTGGATGAGTGCATGGGTGCGTGGGTGGATGAGTGCATGGGTGCGTGGGTGGATGAGTGCATGGGTGCGTGGGTGGATGAGTGCATGGGTGCGTGGGTGGATGAGTGCATGGGTGCGTGGGTGGGTGGATGGATGGACGGGTGCATGGGTGGACGGATGCATGGATGAATGGATGGGTGCGTGGGTGGATGGATGGACGGGTGCATGGGTAGACGGATGCATGGGTGGATAGATGGATAGATGGGTGCATGGGTGGATGGTTGGGTGTAACAAGGGATCAAGTGTCCACTTGTTGTAGTCTCTGGGGGCAGAGCCATGGTGCACTGTATGGCAATGAACTGCCGTACCGTGCACCTTGACTCTAACCCCACAGACTACAAGTGGACACTTGATCCCTTGTTGTCGTCTCTGGGGTCACAGTCATGATGCACGGTATGGCAGATCATTGCCATACAGTGCACCGTGACTCTGACCCCAGAGTCTACAACAAGGGATCAAGTGTCCTCTTGTTGTAGTCTCTGGGGTCATAGTCATGGTGCACTGTATGACAGATCATTGCCATACAGTGCACCATCAGTGTAACCCCAGAGACTGTAGGAAGAGGACACTTGATCCCTTGCTGCAGTCTCTGCATGTAGTAGAGGCGATCGAGCGTCGTGGGACCATTGTTGTGGACTATGTCGGACGGTATGGAGTAATAAAGATGGAGTCTCAATTTGTGTTTGTGTTTTTTTTTCTAATAAAAATATTTTTCTCTGTGTGGTGTATTTTATTTACTATTTACTAGAGATTCCTAATGGCTGGGTCTAACATTGGCCCGACATTATGAATCTCGGGCTTAGTGCCAGTTGCCAATAAAAAAAGCTGGCATTAACCCCTTTATTACCCAGTTTGCCACCGGCACCTGGGCAACAGGAAGAGTCTGGGTACAGCACCAGAAAATGGCGCTTCAATGAATGCGCCATTTTCTGGGGCGGCTGTGGGCAGCAATTCGCAGCATGGGGGGCCCAGAACGCTTGGGCCTCTCCATGCTGAGGATTCCAGCCCCCAGCTGCCTAGTTGTACCTGGCTGGACAAAAAAATTTGACGGAGCCCCATGTCATTTTATTTTTCTCAAATTAGGTCTATAAATAAAAAAAAAAACAGGCTTTGCTGTATTTTTGGTTGCCAGCCAGGTACGAGGTAGCTGGGGATGGGTGGCAGACCGTAGCTGCCAAGTTGTACCTGGCTGAACCAAAAATATGGCGAAACCCCCACATAATTTTTTTTTTTTTTTTATTCTTAATTATTTCTACAAATAAAACAACATGGAGCTTTGCTGTATTTTTGGTTGCCAGCCAGGTACAACTTAGCAGCTGGGGGGCTGGAATCTTCGGCGTGGAGAGACCCAAACGTTGTGGACCCCCCTCGCTGTGAATTGCAACCCACAGCCACCCAAGAAATTAGTGCATTCATTAGAGGTGACATTTTCTGGTGCTGTACCCCAACTCTTCCAGTTGCTCTTGTGCTGGTGGCACACAGGGGCTTTCATACGCGACATAATGTCCACTAACAATTTGAATGGAAAATTAGCTCCAATTGTTAGCGGACACCATGTCACGTATGGAGAGCCCCTGTGTGCCTGAACATTGGAGCTCCCCCACAAGTGACCCCATTTTGGAAACTAGACCCCCCCAAGGAACTTATCTAGATGCATAGTGAGCACTTTGAACCCCCAGGTGCTTCACAAATTGATCCGTAAAAATGAAAAAAGGAATTTTTTATGGATCAATTTGTGAAGCACTTGGGGGTTCAAAGTGCTCACTATGCATCTAGATAAGTTCCTTGGAGGGTCTAGTTTCCAAAATGGGGTCACTTGTGGGGGAGCTCTAAAGTTTAGGCACAGGCACACAGGGGTTCTCAATACGCGACAAGGGGTCTGCTAACAATTGGAACTAATTTAACATTCAAAAAGTCAAATGGTTCTCCTACCCTTCCGAGCCCTGTGGTGCGCCCAAACAGTTGTTTGCGACCACATCATAGCATTAAGGTGGGAAACCTGCAGTTTGAAAAGCACAAATAACATAGCTTTGCCTTTGTAAATCTTACACATAAAGAAAATGAGTCAAAGCCTCAAATGTTGCAAATTAGGTGCTGATTTTATTCATACACCATCAAGGACAAGCTCAGGGGGGGCGGTGGTGCAACGTGTCCCACCCCAATCAGATACAGGCAAGGGTCAAAATATTACAGAATCACAGCATTATATTCCTCTTTACAGTGCACAAAGTATCCATATATATATTGCACACTAGCAGAAGACAATATGGTCACCTTATTACAAGTAACTGAACGTCAAATGGCCACAGTGACCGCACTAATTCAATTATTGCGTGTGTAAGTGTGACTAAGTCACATCTTAATGTAGCAGCACGTACAACAGATACATTACACATGGATTACTCATCATAATAGTTAACAAAGTGTCATGCCAAGTAAAGTGCATCATATAGTGCATATACAGCAGCAAGAGTTAACATGCATCATCCTGACTCATATATTCATTACCCATACCGCCAGTAGCCATGGGGAGAGGTACACAATGCAGGGGAGACCCGGGTGGGTGAGCCTCTACGATGTTTCGTGGCCTAGGGGGGTCCTGTGGCCACTTCATCAGGGCGATGAAAATCTTGTAAATCTTAGTGTAAGAGTCACTCCCGGCACATACAATTAAATATCATATCATCTTTACTCCACATTCCAGGCACAGTACCCTGGCTGCTTAGCTTTGTTCCAGATTATCCGGCTGGCACGGTGACATACAGCTCCAGCTATCATTACAGACATGGCATGACATGCAGAAAGCATGCCATATTTGCTCCCTGGATGTAAATCTATGTACTTAGGGAAGAAACCTGATACAACGGCTCTTGTAATCAGACTAAAATAGAATCTTATTTTTTTTATTTTTTTTTTTTGCAGGAAGCAGAAAAGGCGATTCAATGCCTCAATGGGAAAATGGCCCTGTCCAAGAAATTGGTTGTGAGATGGGCGCACGCACAAATTAAGGTAAAATCCTTATATAGATCTGATCCCAATCTAGTAATCACCATGCGTTGGCCTCGTAGGATATGATGCCACGTCACTCAGCACCTGCAGCTCGCCTGGCCTCCCATTTTTTAGTACATAGTCCAATATTTCCATATTCAATTTCCCCGAGGAGCATTGCATGGCATACATGTCTCCTTACACCAGGTTGGCACTTGCTACTACATTTCCCTTTAGGCCCTTTAGTGTATATCGTTATATTATAACCTCCATTTACCTCCAAATGATTTTCCACCATATCTGCCAGACATGTCAGGTTGAACCTTTGTGCCCAGGGGGAACAGTGAAGGCTCCAGCCATCCTTTAAGCACCGCAGTCCCATATTATAATATCAGATGGGGGTCCGGGTTCAGCCCCCACCTATCTCACATTAGGCATCTTTCTGAAGCAGAAGGCCCCTGCCCGGTGCTTGTACATTGAATCCTGCTGCCAGGAGGAAATGAACCTCAATTTCGGGTTTAAGTCACTGGGGAGGATCAGTCACTGCTCTGTGTATGGAGAGCGGCGGCCGTAACCACCCCCTGCACTGACTGACAGCCGCTCAGCAGTAGAATCTGCTGTCAGTCAGTGCGGGGGGCAGTTACAGTCACCGCTCTCCATACACGGAGCAGTGACTGAACTGGCACTTGTGCCACCCCCATGACTAAAGCCCAAAATTGAGATAATTTCCTCTTGGCAGCGGGATTCAATGTGCAGGCACCAAGCAGGTTTTAAATGCTACAAACCTGCAGGATAACTCCATATCTACAGGTTAATAGTGTTTTTTCATGTGACAGGTTCACTTTAAAGCGACATTTTGACCCTAATCATTGTGACTTCAGCAAACCTGGTTAATTCTGACCCATTTGTCTCCTTCTTTTCCAGAGGTACGATAATTATAAAAGTGAAAAAGTTCTACCGATCAGTTTGGAGCCGTCTTCAAGCACAGAGCCGACTCAGTCCACACTAAGGTGACTTTTGGTTTTGTCTTTTTATGTGCAGCTTATCCCTCTATATTTTTGGTTTTGATCATCTATACACTGTGATCAGAATTATTAGGCAAGTTGTATTGTAGAGGATTATTTTTATTATTGATCAACAACTATGTTCTCAATCAACCCAAAACTCAAATATCAAAGCTTTATATTTTTGGAAGTTGGAGTGCATTTTTTTTAGATTTGGGTATTTTAGGAGGATATCTGTGTGTGCAGGTAACTATTACTGTGCAGAATTATTAGACAACTTAATAAAAACTTAATATATTCCCATCTCACTTGTTTATTTTCACCAGGTAAACTAATATAACTGCACAAAATTTAGAAATAAACATTTTTGACATGCAGAAACAAAACCCCAAAAAATGAGTGACCAATATAGCCACCTTTCTTTATGATGACACTCAGCAGCCTCCATCCATAGATTGTGTCAGTTGCTTGATCTGTTTACTATCAACATTGCGTGCAGCAGCCACCACAGCCTTCCAGACACTGTTCCCAGAGGTGTACTGTTTTCCCTCCCTGTAGATCTCACATTTTAGGAGGGACCACAGGTTCTCTATGGGGTTCAGATCAGGTGAACAAGGGGGTCATGTCATTGTTTTTTCTTCTTTTAGACCTTTACTGGCCAGCCACGATGTGGAGTAGTTGGGTGCATGTGATGGAGCATTGTCCTGCATGAAAATCATGTTTTTCTTGAACGATACCGACTTCTTCCTGTACCACTGCTTGAAGAAGTTGTCTTCCAGAAACTGGCAGTAGGTCCGGGAGTTGAGGTTCACTCCATCCTCAACCCAAAAAGGTCCCATAAGTTTATCTTTGATGATACCAGCCCATACCAGTACCCCACCTCCACCTTGCTGGCGTCTGAGTTGGAGTGGAGCTCTCTGCCCTTTACTGATCCAGCCTCTGGCCCATCAAGAGTCACTCTCATTTCATCAGTCCATATAACCTTTGAGAAATCAGTCTTTAGATATTTCTTAGGCGGCCGTCACACGCTACAATATCGTGAGCGATATTGTTAGCGATCACGTGCACGCGCGATCGCTAACGATATCGCTCACATCGCTGGTGAGCTGTCACACAGGCAGACTCACCAGCGATGTGGACCAGCGAGATCGCTGGTTACTATGGTACACATCGGGTTACTAGGCGGCGCTTAGTAACCCGACGTTTACCATAGATACCATCTCCCAGCATAGGCTCTGCCGCTGGGAGATCGTTCATCGAGGTGTCACACACCACGATGAAGCAGATTGAACAAGCGCTTATCGCTTGATATGAGCTCCGGCTCTCATATCTGCGATGTCACGATCAAGCGATTTTACATTGTAAAATCGCTTGACTGCACGCAGCGATGCACAAACGATATCGCTTAAGCGATCAAAAAGCAGATCGCTTAAGCGATATCGTGCAGGACATTGAAGCGTGTGACGGCCGCCTAAGCCTAGTCTTGACGCTTTATCTTATGTTTCTTGTTCAAAGATGGTCGTTTTTCAGCCTTCCTTACCTTGGCCATGTCCCTGAGTATCGCACACCTTGTGCTTTTTGATACTCCAGTAACATTGCAGCTTGATTTTCCGCAATTCATGGGCAGTTATTTTGCACCTTTTTTGCCCAACACACTTCTTGCGACCCTGTTGGCTATTTGCCATGAAACGCTTGATTGTTCGGTGATCACGCTTCAAAAGTTTGGCAATTTCCAGGCTGCTGCATCCCTCTGCAAGACATCTCACAATTTTGGACTTTTCAGAGCCCGTCAAATCTCTCTTCTGACCCATTTTGCCTAAGGAAAGGCATTTGCCTAATAATTAAGCACACCTTATATAGGGTGCTGATGTCATTACACCACACGCCTCCTCATTACAGAGATGCACATCACCTGATTTACTTAATTGGTAGTTGGCTCTCAAGCCTATACAGCTTGGAGTAGGACAACATGTATAAAAAGTATTATGTGATCAAAATACTCATTTGCCTAATAATTCTGCACACAGTGTAGTGAAATTTCTGCCCATAATGAGCACACGTTGACAAAATAGTAAGTCGAGCATCGATCATTTATAGGTCAAGCCACAATGGTCACAGAAATAACTTGAATCTGACAAAAGTAACAAGAAATAAAAAATATCTATGAAAATGAAGAAATAAAGGTCAGACATTGCTTTTCAGCCCTGCTCCCACAGAATTAAAAAAAAAAATTAAACTCATGAAATCGACCTGGACAGAAATGATTATACCCCTGAAAATAATGTGACCAAAAGGACTTGTTAAGTCAAGGTGTGTCCAATAATTAGCATCACAGTTGTCTACAATCTTGTAATCAGTCAGTGGGCCTGTATATAGGGCTACAGATACTCACTGTGCTGGTTGGTGACATGGTGCGTACCACACTCAACATGGACCACAGGAAGCAAAGGAAAGAGTTGTCTCAGGAGATTAGAAAGAAAATTATAGACAAGCATGTTAAAGGTAAAGGTTATAAGACCATCTCCAGGCAGCTTAATGTTCCTGTGACTACAGTTGCACATATTATTCAGAAATTTAAGATCCATGGGACTGTAGCCAACCTTCCTGGACGTAGCCGCAGGAGGACAGTTGATGACAAATCAAAGAGACGAATTATACGAATGGTAACAAAAGAACCCAGAAAAACTTTTAAAGAGATAAAGGTGAACTTTAAGTTCAAGGAAAATCAGTGTCCAATTGCACCATCTGTCCTTGTTTGAGCCAAAGTGGACTTCATGGGAGACGATCAAGGAGGATGCCATTGTTGAAAAATAATCATAAAAAAAGCCAGACTGGAAATTGCCATACTACATGTTGACAAGCCACAAAGCTTCTGGAAGAATGTCCTATGGACAGATGAGACAAAAATTGAGCTTTTTGGCAAGGCACATCAGCTGTTTGTTCACAGGCGGAAAAATGAAGCATATCAAGAAATGAACACAATGAATGTTCTGTGGCTCCTTTGCTGCATCTGGCACAGGGTGTCTTGAATCTGTGCAGGGTACAATGAAATCTCAAGACTATCAAGGAATTCTAGAGAGAAATGTGCTGCCCAGTGTCAGAAAGCTTGGTCTCCGTCACAGGTCATGGGTCTTGCAACAGGATAATGACCCATAACACACAGCTACAAACATACAAACACCCAAGAATGGCTAAGAGGAAAACATTGGACTATTCTGAGTGGCCTTCTATGAGCCCTGACCTAAATCCTATTGAACATCTTTGGAAAGAGCTGAAACATGGCGTCTGGAAAAGGCAACCTTCAAACACCAGACAAAGGGAGCAGTTTGCTCTTGTGGAGTCGACAAAATCCCTGTTGAGAGGTGCAGAAGTCCCATTGACAGAAACAGGAATTTTGTGATTGCAGTTATTGCCTCAAAAGGTTGTGCAGCAAAATATTAAGTTAAGGGACCATCATTTCTGTCCAGGCCGATTTCATGAATTTAATTTTTAAAAAAAAATCTGTGGAAGCAGGGCTGAAAAGCAGTGTCTGACTGTTTGTTCATTTTCATAAATTTTTATTCATTATAAATTTTCAAGGTATTTCTGTGACCACTATTAGTTTTACTTTCATTAAAAGAGGGGTACCAACAATTTTGACCATGTGTGTATGTGTCTCTGCTATGTACTGTGTAATAGATGTGTTTGACCATACAGGGACATGGTCCGATCATACCACATCTCATGTGCTGAGATAATCTTATATACCGTATATACTCGCGTATAAGCCGAGTTTTTCAGCCCAAAAATCGGGCTGAAAAGTCACCCCCTCGGCTTATACGCGAGTCACTGTATTAGGGACTCGGATACCTGCTGTCAGTAGCGAGTCTGAGCTATTCCGAGCGGGTCTTAGCGATTCCAAGCGAGTCTGAGCTATTCCGAGAGGGTCTTAGCGATTCCGAGAGGGTCTTAGCGATTCTGAGCATTTCTGAGCGATTCTGAGTGAGTCATAGCGATTCTGAGTGAGTCATAGCGATTCTGAGAGCGAGTCTTAGCGATTTTGAGCATTTCTGAGCGATTCTGAGCTAGTCTGAGCGATTCTAAGCGAGTTTACAATCCGAGTCCTGTATTCTGTACTCTGGACTCGGCTTATACACGAGTCAATAGGTTTTTACAGGTTTTGAGGACAAAAGTAAGGGGGTCGGCTTATACACGGGTCGGCTTATACGCGAGTATATACGGTATGTGTCTCTGCTATGTACTGTGTAATGGATGTGTCTGACCATACAGGGACATGGTCTGATCATACCACATCTCATGTGCTGAGATAATCTTATATATGTGTCTCTGCTATGTACTGTGTAATGGATGTGCCTGACTGTACAGGGACATGATCTGATCATACCACATCTCCTGTGCTGAGATCATCTTTATATATGTGTCCCTCCTATGTACTGTGTAATGGATGTGTCTGACTGTACAGGCACATGGTCTGATCATACCACATCTCCTGTGCTGAGATAATCTTATATATGTGTCCCTGCTATGTACGGTGTAATGGATGTGTCTGACCATACAGGGACATGGGCTGATCATACCACATCTCCTGTGCTGACATAATCTTATATATGTGTCCCTGCTATGTACTGTGTAATGGATGTGTCTGACCATACAGGGACATGGTCTGATCATACCACATCTCTTGTGCTGACATAATCTTATATATGTGTCCCTGCTATGTACTGTGTAATGGATGTGTCTGACTGTACAGGGACATGGTCTGATCATACCACATCTCCTGGGCAGGGAAGGACACCCAAGTCATTTCTGATAAGTGAGTATACAGACGAAGCAGCAGAGGTTTACAGCTGCTGCTTTCTGAGGGGCTACATTTCCCTACCTGGTTTATCACAACATTGGTGAGGGTGTCTGACAGTTTGCTCAGTTGAAACGTATTGTGGTCATTGAGGGACTAATAAAGGTCTGTTGAAAAAAATGTACCTTTCTCTTTATACTCCCTAGCGCTCCTAATAGACCGCTTCTACAATCACTATATCTCAGCACATGAAATTTTTTGTTAAACACATCCAATTGTGAAAATCATTATTATTCCATGATCTATTACTTTAAATATACTCTGTTCATGGGACCACCTTATTTATGCAGTGAGATGATGGGGAAAGGTCCCAATAAGTCATATAAAAAGGGCTCTAGTAAAATCGAGGCATTTTACATTAGTCATTGTAGTTATCTTCTCTACAGCTTAAGTGTACTGATAAAATGTGGCATTTTTCTCACCAATATATATACATATAGGATAGCCAAAAAGACAGATTGAAAGAAGGTTACACAATGAGAATACACACAATGTGTAAGAGCTGTGCGCAAAAATAGGATTTATTAAATGAAAAGTTATGAACCCCGTCTCTCTGCAAGAACATAAGTAGAGATTGGAGAATCGAGTCACAGGACTCCGGTCCATCAGCCAGGTCAGTGCTCTGTGATGTATGAATATCCTTAGCTCCTGGCATACCAGCTGCTCTTTTGATTATCCGGAATGTCAGGAGGTAAGCAGATTCGCAGCACTCCGATCCTTTGGATAGATCAGTAATTTGTGAAATGCAAATCTCCTTACCTCCCGGCATTCTGACACGATATTATCATGGTGCTGTGATATGCACACAACATCTAAAGAAGAGCTGGAATGCCGGGAGGTAAGCAGATTCGCAGGTCACAGATTATTGACCTGTCTAGCAGACCGGAGTCTGGCAAATCTGCTTACCTTCCGGCATTCTGAATAATAAAAAGAGGAGCTAAGGATATTCACACATCACAGATTACTGACCTGGCCGATGGACTGGAGTCCTGCGAATCAATTCTCTCCTTTCATATCCTAAGTACTAGTATTCGTGGGGTGAGGCTATAATCTACTATATAATCCCCTTATCGCGTCTTTCTTTCTGTAACAGAAATCCTGCTGGCTGCGACCAATCAGCGACGCTGGATTTCCGATACAGAGAGACAGACAGGCGCACTCTTGCCCACCTCCACCCGGTTTCCTGCCCACTGCTCCCGCTCTCCCGCCACTCACCCCGGCATTCCTCCTCTTCTCCTTCTTGCTGCATTGACGTCCGGAAAGGCTGCGGGGGGGCGGGGTTAACAGAGGAGACGTCATTATGGGTGTGACCAAGGACACATCCACCACATTAGGGCAGTGTGCTCGGTCATGCCCATTATGACACCCCCTCTGTTAACCCTGCCCCCCATGGCCTTTGATAACCAGACATCAATGCAGCAAAAAGGAAAAGAGGAGGAAGAAAGAGAGGAGGAAGAGGAAAAATGCCAGGGTGAGCGGAGAGTGCTCCAACCTGCTATTCACCCCCAACTACCCCTCCTCACCCCTCTCACCCCACACTGCCCCCACTGAACTCTCACTACCTCCACTGAACCCACACTGCCTCCACTGAACCCATACTGCCCCCTCTCACCCCACACTGCCCCCACTGAACGCACACTACCCCCACTGAACTCACACTGCCCCCACTGAACATACACTGCCCCCTCTCACGCCACACTTCCCCCACTGAACCCACACTTCCCCCACTGAACTCACACGTCCCCCACTGAACCTACACTGCCCCACTGAACCCACACTGTCCCCTCTCACCCCACACTGCCCCCACTGAACTCACACTGCCGACATTGAACCCACACTGCCCCCTCTCACCCCACACTGCCCCCACTGAACCCACACTGTCCCCACTGAACCCACGCTGAACCCACACTGTCCCCTCTCACCCCACACTGCCCCCACTGAACCCACACTGCCCCCACTGAACCCACACTGTCCCCTCACCTCACACTGCCCCCACTGAACTCACATTGCCGACATTGAACCCACACTGCCCCCACTGAACCCACACTGCCCCCACTGAACCCACACTGCCCCCACTGAACCCACACTGCCTCCACTGAACCCACACTGCACCCTCTCACCCCACACTGCCCCCACTGAACCCACACTGTCCCCCACTGACCCACACTGTCCCCACTGAACCCACACCTCCCCCACTGAACCCACACCTCCCCCACTGAACCCACACTGCCCCCACTGAACCCACACTGCCCCCACTGAACTCACACTGCCGATATTGAACACACACTGCCCACTCTCGCTCCACACTGCCCCCACTGAACCCACACTGCCCCCACTGAACCCACACTGCCTCCACTGAATCCACACTGCCTCCACTGAACCCACACTGCCCCCTCTCACCCCACACTACCCCCACTGAACTCACACTGCCTCCACTGAACTCACACTGCCTCCTCTCACCCCACACTGCCCCCACTGAACCCACACTGCCCCCACTGAACCCACACTGCCCCCACTGAGCCCTCACTGCCCCCACTGAGCCCTCACTGCCCCCACTGAACATACACTACCCCCACTGGACCCACATTGCCCTTTCTCACCCCACACTGAACCCACACTGCCCCTACTGTGCCTTCACTGCCCCCACTGAACTTACACTACCCCCACTGGACCCACATTGCCCTTTCTCACCCCACACTGAACCCACACTGCCCCCACTGAACCCACACTGACCCCACTGAACCCACACTGACCCCACTGAACCTACACTGCCCCCACTGAACCTACACTGCCCCCACTGAACCCACGCTGCCCACACTGCCCCCTCTGAACCCACACTGCCCCCACTGAACATACACTACCCCTACTGAACCCACACTGCCCGTTCTCACCCCACACTTCCCCCATTGAACCCACACTTCTCCCACTGAACATACACTGCCCCCTCTCACCCCACACTGCCCCCTCTCACCCCACACTGACCCCACTGAACCCACACTGCCCCCACTGAACCCACACTGCCTCCACTGAATCCACACTGCCTCCACTGAACCCACACTGCCCCTCTCACCCCACACTACCCCCACTGAGCCCTCACTGCCCCCACTGAACATACACTACCCCCACTGAACCCACATTGCCCTTTCTCACCCCACACTGCCCCCACTGAACCCACACTGCCCCCACTGAACCCACACTGCCCCCACTGAACCCACACTGCCCCCACTGAACCCACACTGCCCCCACTGAACCCACACTGCCCCCACTGAACCCACACTGCCCCCACTGAACCCACACTGCCCCACTGAACCTACACTGCCTCCACTGAACCTACACTGAACCCACACTGCCCCCACTGAACATACACTACCCCCACTGAACCCACACTGCCCCCACTGAACCCACACTGCCCCCTCTCACACCACACTGCCCCCACTGAACCCACACTGCCCCATTGAACCCACACTGCCCCCACTGAACATACACTGCCCCCTCTCACCCCACACTGCCTCCTCTCACCCCACACTGAACCACACTGCCTCCATTGAACCCACACTGCCCCCTCACCCCACACTGCCCCCTCTCACCCCACACTGCCCCCTCTCACCCCACACTGCCCCTCTCACCCCACACTGAACCCACACTGCCCCCACTGAACCCACACTGCCTCCACTGAACCCACACTGCCTCCACTGAACCCACACTGCCTCCACTGAACCCACACTGCCTCCACTGAACCCACACTGCCTCCACTGAACCTAAACTGCTCCCTCTCACCCCACACTGCCCCCACTGAACATACATTACCCCCACTGAACCCACACTGTCTCCTCTCACCCCACACTGCCCCATTGAATTCACACTGAACCCACACTGCCTCCATTGAACCCACACTGCCCACTCTCCCCACACTGCCCCCACTGAACCCTCACTGAACCAACATTGCCCCCACTGAACCCACACTAACCCCACTGAACCCACACTGAACCCACACTGACCCTCACTGCCCCCACTGACCCACACTGCCCCCTCTCACCGCACACTGCCCCCATTGAATCCACACTGCCCCCAATGAACCCACACTGCCCCCAATGAACCCACACTGCCCCCACTGACCCACACTGCCCCCACTGAACTCACATTGCCCCCACTGAACTCACACTGCCTTCATTGAACCCACACTGCCCATCTCTCCCCACACTGCCCCCACTGAACCCACACTGACCCCTCACTGCCCCACTGAACCCACACTGCCCCACTGAACATACACTACTCCCACTGAACCCACTCTGCCCCTCTCACCCCACACTGCCCCCATAGAATCCACACTGCCCTCACTTAACCCACACTGCCCTCACTTAACCCACACTGCCCCCACTGTACCCACACTGAACACACACTGCCTCCACTGAACACACACTGCCTTCATTGAACCAACACTGCCCCCTCTCTCCCCACACTGAACCCACATTGATCCCTCACTGAACCCACACTGCCCCCACTGAACCCCACTCTCCCCCGCTCAGCACCCAGTCACCTCCGCTCAGCACCCAGTCACCCCCGCTCAACACCGCTGTACACCAACACCACTGAACTCCCACAGCGCTGCACACTGGTACCGCTGCAGCCGTGACCAATCAGCGATATTGGCGCGGGATTTATACCCAGCTTCGCATTGCATTATTCTTAAATCTTCATAAATAAACTATGGTACATACATATTCTAGGATACCCGATGCATTAGAATCGGGTCACCATCTAGTAGTATACTATGTATAGATACACTATGGTCAGGTTTGGTTCCTGATATTTGAGCACACTGCTCTGATCTAATGGAACAATGTACTGAGAGACATTAATAGACAGGCCTGTACAGTAAACAATATATTAGTGGGCTATAGAATAGAATGGTAATTATTGAGATGAAATATGAGAGTTTATTATTTTCTCTCCTCTTTTATCAGTGATGGGGGCTTATAGATGGCCAGAATCTGGCTTGTTACAGGAGTCTCTTGTCTATAGGCAGAAGTGATGGGAGGAGACCTGGTAGTAAGTGTTCTCATTTCTTGCAGTGCCTCCTTAGTTAGAGAGAAGGCATTACACGGAGTTCATTCCTATCAGTGTGATGTCCGTGTAATGGAGGTCGTCCTGAGCGAGAGACGCTCTCTTGACACCTATCTCCCATCTGGCCAAGAGATGAGGGACTTAATCAGCGGACCATAGGGTATATAATATATACAGCACTGGGCTTTCATAGTTGGATATTGACCCCTAATGTGGCATATGCTCCTAAATGAATGATCGTGGGTGAAAAGGCCTCTGTATATGAATGTAAAGTACCAGCGTGGCCGCTGTGGAGCACACACCAGCACAGGGGGCCTTTACAATTAGCGGGAGGTCCTTACACAAACAAGTGCTTCAGTTTTTCGGCTGATCCCGTCAGGCACATGTGTAACGCACTGATCAAACAACCTGTGTGTTTCTAAAATAGTCAGGAAATGGAAGGGCAAATGTAGTCTACTAGCCCGAGGCTGCGGGCTGGGCCACGAAAGGTTAAACTGATTGATTGAGCGCTGATTTGAGCGCTGTTGCTTTAACAGGAAGCCGATATCCTCCGGGGAGCGAAAATGAACTGTAGGTCTAGAATAGAGAGGTCAGACGGGGAGCAATCAGGGAGAAAAAGCCAAGCTCATGAGGTCTGTCCGTCCGCTGCCTCCGCTTCATATTTACAGGCGGCTTTTAAAGGATTCATCCATTTCTCATCAAACTTTCATTTTTGTGCTTTAGTTTTTTTCCTTCTCTTCTTCCAAGATTCATAATGAATGAATTTACATCTAGGCAGCAGTATAAGGTCACATTGTTTGCTGGATGAGTTGTCGTCGTCGCTGATTCCATTTATTTTTCAATTAATATAGTGGAAAAAAAGATACCGTATATAGATATATATTATATATCATGTCAGCACCATTATAACAATACCAAACTTAAATATCTTTTTTTTCCTTTTTATTTTACCGTAGATATATTTTAGTGGTTAAAAAAAATCAGATTGTTGTGTCTTGTGTCCCCATATTGTTTCATTTATCTCCTCGTCCGTGGAGCTGTGCAGGCTCATTTTTTATGTATTGAGCTGATGTTTTATTAATACTATTTTTGTCTTTGTGAGATGTTTTTATCGCTTATTACTGCATTTTACATGGAGCTGGAACCACAAAAACTGGAAATTCTGGTGTCTTTCATTGTCTGCAAGGAAAATATATACCGTATATGTAGTATGTAGTTAACATCAATATCTTCTGTGAAGCCTAGCCACAGGTTGGGCTTCACGGGGGCACAAACATGTCCGCTTCAGAGACCTTCAGTAGCCAACCCAAATGGCATTGTAGCCCGCAATCATCTTGTGGTTGGACAAAGGGTGCCCCCTAAATGCTTGCTATTTGAGATTGACAGTGGCATTTAAAGGGAATCAATCAGCAGGTTTTTGCTATGTAATTTGAAGACAGCATACTGTAGGGGTTAACACACCGATTTCTGCAATGCATCTCATATCACACTGTGTGGTGCTGTCTATGTGCAATGTTTGTTTTAGCTTCAGAAGTTTATCATTGCTGGACTAGGTCAGCTAGATCAGTACACCCCCTGTTATGACTAGCATCTCACTGTCTATAGACTTTGTATAGAGAGTTGTGCTGCATTGCTAAATCTAATAACTCTGATTGATTTGTGCTTATATTATACAGTGTCAGCGCTAAGATTAAAGCAATCGAAGCCAAACTGAAGATGATGGCGGAGAACCCCGACCACGAGCTCCCCGGGCAGCCATCTTATTCTTATTTAAAGCCTCGGAGAAGAAAAGGAGCACCCCATATTCCAGAACGTCATGGAAAACCAAGAGATGACATCAACGTTTCTCCACAGACTCTGAGAGCCGTCCTCAGTGCACAGACCCCGGAATAACGTTCATTACAAGAACACAGACCTCATCAAACCTTTTCCTTGCAGACTTGAATTTTCTGGACAGAAGAGCAGAGTTTGGCCGGTTATGACTCTGCAGACTCTGTATGCGCGTTTCTTTTATACACTTGATGTTGTGTTGTGCGTGTTTTTATTTTATAACGTACATGATGTATTATGCCGTCTACATTATTCTGCTTTTCATCATCGGGTCTGGATTTATGGTTTTTGATTGCAACAACGCTGTCAAAAGTATCCAATACCTGATGGATCCAATTATGAGTCGGTGGGATTTCCTGAACGTCTGGTCAGTCTTGGCACCAATATGAACAGCGGCCATGAGGCCAGTGTGAACAGAGCCTCTTATAATTGGACGATCCTGCAAATTGCCGGAAACTGGGAGAGAGCTTCTCTACTATCATGCAGTGAGCACTGACTTCTCTGTGTCTGCAATAAGTCCATAAGCCATAATAATGATGGTGAGAGAAGGTGAAACGTTAATGATCTGCCCAGATTACCGCAAAGGAACGAGTAGTTATAATGCTGACTAAAGATGAGAAGATCGGACAATATCGGAGTTCTCCAAATCATGCAGATTTTACTGGGAAATCTGATTTCCTCAAAATAAATACCCCATATTATGCTCTGATGTCTGGAGAGAACCTAGGGAATAATGAACGCAGGATATAGAAAAAAAATACCTCCTCTGCTTACTGTCCCCAGGAAATAATAGACTTAGGATATAGAAAAGAAAAACAACTAATATTCAACTCCTCTGCTCACTGTTCCCAGGGAATAATAGACATAGGATGTAGAAAAAAACAACAACTAATACCTCCTCTGCGCACTGTCCCTGGGGAATAATAGACATAGTTTTTGCTTTTTTTCTACATCCTAATACTCACCTCCTCTGCGCTCTGTCCCTGGGGAATAATAGACATAGGATGTAGAAAAAAACAACTAATACTCACCTCCTCTGCGCACTGTCCCTGGGGAATAATAGACATAGGATGTAGAAAAAAAACAACAACTAATACTTACATCCACTGTGCACTGTCCCCAGGGAATATTAAACGTAGGAGGTAGATAAAAATAGAAAAACTAATACAACTCTTCTGCGCACTGTCCCCAGGTCATAATAAAAGTAGAAAAAAATAGAACAACTAATACTCACCTCCTTTGCACACTGTCCCCAGGGAATAATAAACGTAGGACGTAGAAAAAAATAGAATAACTAATACTCGCCTCTTCTGCTTACTGTGTAGTACTCTGCTTCTTCACGCAAAGCAGGGACTTCTAGCTATGACCAGGTGCGGAATGATCCTGTCTAGAGTGTGCGACAAAAGTTCAGTCATGGCCAAAAGTCTGCCCTGGAGATGTCTCTATACATATTCGTTGTAAGGTCGCTGTGACATTGCTGTAACTTTATGAAGGTCACTTCAGGTCGGGACTTCCCACTGCAACTAGGAATCCCAACCTAGTGTGACGATACTCCAAGAACTATACAGGGAAGAGCAACTGGGGTGACTGGAGAAGTGAGTATTAGGGGGTTTTATTGCTGGCTTTGTACAGTTTAGCCGGCTTCTATGTTCCTGATTTTGTGTGGAGCGAATTCCAAAAAAGATCCACATTCTGGAGAATACAGAGTTTTATTAAACTTCACGGTGAATTCAATTCCACTCAAATAAATTTGCCCTTCTCTAGTATTGATGCATTGCATTTTTTGGTAACATTGATACACCATTAAAGGGTTATGCCTACTTGTAGAGCTGTATCATCTAAAGTTAGATAATATCTTGCTTCTTGGTTGGGGTTTGACTGCCGGAACTTCCACTGATTGTGAGAACAGGGCTTTCTTAGGAAAAGGCCAGGCACTTCTCCCGCAGGCCCATGGACATTGTGGAGCCCGTGGTGCACTCTTACAGCTACTGCTCCTTTCAGAGGGTGGTCCCAGCATTTAGACGTCCACCGATCGGCAAGGCAATCTTAGAGATAGGAGAATCCCTTTAAATGTTTATTTTAGGATGATGTGAAATTTTCCAAGGGGGCTGGGCTTTGGATAAAATAAATGATTTCTCCTGTTGAAGCCTTTTGACGTTGCAATCCTGATCACAGCACTGATCCTTGTGATTGACTGCAGCGGTCATGTGGTAGACAACATATCATGGATGCTGGCAAAAAAACAGTGACAGGAGAAGTTGATTAGAGCGACGGGCTGGAATACTAGTGGTCTTGTATTATTTTATCCCACCCTCTTGCCTTTACCCATTAGTTAACCTGATTCCGGAAAAACAAATTCAAAGATCATCTAGCATTAGAGTCAGTTGTTTATTTAACCTGGATCTGTCAGCAGGTTTTTGCAATGTAATTTGAAGATGGCATGCTGTAGGGGTCAACTCACAGATTTTACCGATGCATCGCTTACAGGGAACCTGACCGTGAAAAATGAGCCCCCAGCCTCTTTATACCTGTCCCTGCACCATGCTAATACATTTGTAGCCATCCCTTTGTGTCTGTAAAGTGATATTGCAAAGTTTATAAAAGTGGTTTTTATACCTTTTGATCTGAGGCTTCTCAGCATTTGAGAAGCCGCAAAAGGCGTTCCTTCCTGCTTCTCCCCACCGCCTGCTTGGTAATTCACGCCCCGATGGGTGTGCTAGAGAGCAGAGAGCCTGTGCGCGTCATCAAAGGGGCGGTAAAGCCGCTATGACGAAAATCATGTCTTATCTGGCTTGACCCACGTTAGTACTGCCGACCTCGCGATGCCGAGTGCGCATGCGCGAGGTGTGTTCACGGCACAGTAATGGCTATACTGACATGGGTAAAGCCGGATATGACATGATTTTCATCATAGCGGCTTTACCGACCCTTTGATGACGCACACAGGCTCTTTGCTCTTTAGCACGCCCATCAGGGCGTAAATAATTACCAAGCAGGCGGCGGGGAGAAGCACGATGAAACGCCTTTTGAGGCTTCTCAAATGCGGAGAAGCCGCAGATCAGAAGGTATAAAAACCACTTTTATAAACTTTGCAATATCGCTTTACAGACACAAAGGGATGGCTACAACTGTATTAGCATGGTGCAGGGACAGGTATACAGAGGCGGGGGGCTCATTTTTCAGGGTCGGGTAACCTTTAGCACACTGTGCTTTTGTTTCCCTGCAATGTTTGGTTTTGCTTCAGGAAATTATCATTGCCAGACTAGGTCAGCTAGTTTGGCACACTCCCTGTTGTGGTTAGCAGCTCACTGTCTATAGACTTTGTATACAGAGGTCTTCTAAATCTAAAAACTCTGATTGTGTCAGAACTGTTGCACCTAGTAATCTGATACATCATCGAATTCAGGATCTCTTTGCCTGCTCTCAGATGAGGTAGCAAATACCTGCTTACAGATTCCCCTTAAAAGTATTTTGTGGACCCCCCTAGGGTATGCTGCCCCCCATCACTACACATTATGCTCTTTTTGCCCAGTGCCCATTAAGTTATTCTTCTGGACTCGCCACTTATCTACAAAGTGCTAAAGCTGTCATGCTGGGAGTTTGGGAAGGGCAGTGCTCCGTGCCGATCCTGGGATCACCCTGTATTTTTCTATACAGATTCCTGTGTTTTCCGATGACTGTACATTATTATATAACGCGTTGCCTTGCACTGCAGAACATAAGCTCCATTCTGTACACTATAATTTATTCTTTTTTACCAGATCCGCCAGTTTGTTTGTGTGATCTTAGGATGCTACATGTGATGAACCTTGTAGATTGTACTGTTTGCACTATGTTAAATAAAAATCTATAAAGGTGAGATATTTATGTGTTATTGGATTCACACGAAGTCCAATATTTAGGGGACAATCGGATGATGTGTGGGGAAATGCCATGCAGATAGCTTCAATATTCACCCAAATATTCTCATCTTGCGTTTCCTATAAATATTAAAGCTACAGAAATTTTCTGTGGATGACGGTGTGTCGTCCCTCTTTTGTTCTTCTGGGAAATGGATAAAGAAATTGGCAAGTGGCTGCTACTATCCCTCTTCTCAGAGGAGCATGTCCATACACCTTCACATGGTCAGCACAGATTAAACAATTGGAGGAATGGTTCCTGCTCAGACTAAAGGCCCCCTTACACAGTACGATGTCCCAGCAATCCAACCAACAAACAGACGTGGCCAGGATCGCTGGGACATCGTTTTGTGATCGCTGGTGGGCTGTCAAACAGGCAGACTCACCAGCGATCAGTGACCAGCGAGAATGCTGGTATCCAGGATAAACATCGGTAACTAAGCGCAACGCTGCGCTTAGTTACCCGATGTTTACCCTGGTTACCAGCCTTCCAGCGTGTGCTGAGCGGCGCTTGGGAGCTTGTTGGTCATTGGTTCCCCACTGTCACACACGCCGATGCTGGCCGCCCAGCGGAAGACCAACGATAAAAGAATGGTCCTGGCCATTCTTTCATGATCAACAAACATATCGTTGATCTTTGATATGTGTCACACGCAACAGGCCACAGTTTTCAAGTAACATGGGAAAGATAAAGGATCTCTCTGCTGCCGAAAAGCAACAAATAGTTCAATGCCTGGGACAAGGGATGAAAACATTAGATATTGCATGAAAACTCAAGCGTGATCATCGTACTGTGAAGAGATTTGAGACTGATTTTGAGCACAGACGTGTTTGTGCAGATAAAGGCAGAACGAGGAAGGTTTCTGCCAGGCAAGTTCATCGGATTAAGAGAGCAGCTGCTAAAAAGGCCTTACAAACCAGCAAACAGATATTTGAAGCTGCTGGTGCCTCTGGAGACCCTCGAACCTCAACGTGTCGGATCCTTCAAAGGCTTGCTGTGGTGCATAAACCTACTATTCGGCCACCCCTAAACAGTGCCCACAAGCAGAAATGGTTGCAGTGGGCCCAGGCATACATGAAAACTAATTTTCAAACAGTCTTGTTTACTGATGAGTACTGAGCAACCCTGGATGGTCCAGATGGATGGAGTAGTGGATGGTTGGTGGATGGCCACCATGTCCCAACAAGGCTGTGACGTCAGCAAGGAGGTGGAGGAGTCATGTTTTGGGCCGGAATCATTGGGAAACAGCTGAAGGTGTGAAAATGACCTCTGCAACGTATATAGAGTTTCTAACTGAGAACTTTCTTCCATGGTACAAAAAGCAAAAATGTGCCTTCAGGAGCAAAATCATCTTCATGCATGACAATGCACCATCTCATGCTGCAAAGAATACCTCTGTGTCATTGGCTGCTATGGGCATAAAAGAAGATAAACTCATGGTGTGGCCACCATCTTCCCCTGACCTCAACCCTATAGAGAACCTTAGGAGTATAATCAAGCAAAAGATCTATGAGAGCGGGAGGCAGTTCACATCAAAACAGCAGCTCTGGGAGGCTATTCTGACATCATGCAAAGAAATACAAGCAGAAACTCTCCAGAAACTCACAAGTTCATTGGATGCAAGAATTGTGAAGGTGATATCAAAGAAGGGTTCCTATGTTAACATGTAACTTGGCCTGTTAGGATGTTTTGGAGTTAAATAACTTTTTATTTCAGTGAATGTGACCTCCTCCTAATGCTGCAAATTCAACAAATGAGCATTTTCAGTTCTTTCAAACAGATCAAATGTTTAGAAACTCTACTGTGCCTAATAATTTGGAACAGTGCTTTTAGAGTTTTCTTTAATTTTGAAGATTATACTGTTATCATAGAGAGATTTCTTCAATAAAATTTGATGTATACTCTTAATGGGTGATGACTTTTTATTACACTGACTGTCATTTGCACCCACCATTTAGAAAAATCAGAGACAAAGAACATTTGCATAATAATTTGGAACATAGTGTGTGTATATATAATATAATGTGTGTGTGTGTATATATATATATATATATATATATATATATATATATATATATATATATTTGTATTTATTTTTATTTTTTATTTATTTTCATTTTTTATTTATTTTTTTATGTATTTTTATTTATTTTTGTAATACTATATAACCTTATATAAATACAGTATATTGTGGGGTAAAGTGGGGTGCATCTTATGGTCCGAATATACGTACAGTCTGTGTGCAGGCTGTGGTGCTGTGCTGGGGGAAGCAGTGGCTCTGGAGTGGGTTGGAGGAGGCAGGAGCACGTGTCCCCACCCATTAGTCTATTGTAATATTCACTGCATCCCGCTGTCCATCACCTCTCAGTGCTGAAGCTGCTGCTGAGAGGTGAGCAGGAGGCAGTGTATATTACAGATATTACAGTACACTAAGTGTGCTGACTACCCCCCCTCATTCTGTATATGGCCCCCCATGCTGCCCCTTACACTAAAATAATTAACGGTGTAACATACCTGTCCGCCATCCCCTCCATCTCTCCCTCTGCAGCTTTGCCCATCTTGCTTCCTGTCTATGGCTCTATGCATCCCCAGGGCATCCAGATGATCATGTGACCAGCACAGCTCAGTGATGATGCACACCTGGGATCGGATCATTGGAGGCGAGGGCGAGCTACCTGTTTGCATTCATTCACTCACGTTTTTGGTAAGGAGCCGCCTGCATAAACCCTACATTGCATAGCTTTAATATGGATCCGAGCACCAGTAACCTGCATGTATATAAGGAACAGGGGCCGCGGAGAGCTGCTAACATCTTTTCCAAGCATGGCTCTGATGTAGTTTCCTCGGGAGATGTGTACAGCAGCTTTGTGTCCCTTGAGAAACTTATGATACAACACTTAAAAGTTTCATGGGACCAGCTCACATTGGACAAATATATAAGCCATAGTATGATACCGCGGGGATTGAGATCGAAAAAACTCCCCACAACGAACTATGGCGAGAACTTCACCAAGGAGTGGCGGGAGATTTTGTCATCTTGTTCCGTAAAACTAATGGAACTTATTGTACGAGAGGAAACTGAGAATTTAACTACATCTGTTTTACACAATATGGGGCAAGAAAGTGAGAGTTGTGATATACCTGATATTACTGTATGTGACACGCTATGTAGGATACCGAACCTAAGTTTTTATCCCATAAAATCTAGAGTTACTGTGATGGACTCGTTCCAAACAATTGTGGAGGAGAAAGTAAAGGACCTTTTAACAACCAAACGCAGGGAAGGTGATAATTTAACTCATGCACAAAGACCTGCATTATTAGAGTTGTAGGAGAATCCATATATCACCATCAAGTCCTCTGACAAAGGGGGGGGGGGGTCGGTGGTGGTATTGGATTCTGGATTGTATTGCAGAGAAGTCCTGAAAACCATGTATGACAATAGCACATCATCTGTGCTCACCTCTAATCCCTCTACTAGAGTGAAGAAGGAAGCGGAAACCTTGTTAATGGAGGGTGTTGCACTGGATGTGATCTCTGAAAAACAACATTTTAGTGGAACACCCTATTTGTCCCATTTTTCATGCCCTACAAAAAACACATAAAAATGTCTTCCCTCCCCCACTCAGACCAATTGTCTCGGGCATTGGTTCTTTGAACGAGAGACTGTCAGAGTGGGTGGACCAGAAATTACAACTATTGGTCACTAAGTTACCGGGATATAGCATTTATTGTATGCCCTGAAGAATATGGAATGAGGCCATGAGTACAAATGGGTCAAAATGGATGTCTATTCACTTTATTCCTGTATTCCACACCATCTTGCTATGGAACATTTATCATCCATTTTGAGTAAATCACACTATTCTAATGATACTGTCACGTTCATCTTGATGTCAATAAACTTTTTATTGAAGAACAATTATTTCAAATTTGAAAGCACTTTCTTTTTGCAGACATGCGGTTGCCCGATGGGTGCTAAATTTTCCCCATCGCTGGGAAACCTTTATATGTCTGCATGGGAGGAGATCTTTTTGTATACTCCTGTCAACCCATATTCACACAGCCTTCGGTGGTACGGGAGATACATAGATGACCTCATCCTCATTTGGATGGGGTCCACCAATGTGTCTCCCGACCCCGAAGTGCTTGCTTTCGTCACTTTTTGTAATGACAACAACATGAACCTGAGTTTCACCTTTGAGGATCATGGTTCCAGGGCTAATTACTTGGACACCACACTTATAGGAGACCCCCTCCCCAATTCTATTTCTTCTGCTCTCTATAGGAAACCCGTATCGGGAAATTCACTCTTATACGCCGATAGCTGCCATCCAACCCTTACTATTAGGAGCCTACCAATAGGAGAATTTACCAGGGCTAAGAGAACTTGCTCCAATCCTATAGACTACAATAAACAGTGTACAATGATAGAACAGAAGTTGAGGTCTAGGGGGTATAGCGGGTGGATGATTCATCAGGGTAAAACTATAGCTTATGAAAAGAACAGGGATGATTTGCTGTCTTATACCTCCTCAAAAAAACAGGTCAGCAAACCGTCCCCAATATGTCAGGGCATTACTTTCACAACCCCTTACAGTGTGGATTTCAAGGATATAGCATCTATCCTGCATAAATATATTCCAATGTTGTACCAGGATGCGGATCAAACTGTGATTATTCCGTGTGGACTGTACATCATAATAACAATTTATTGTCATAACATGAAGGCAATTATTTGCCATGTCATAAATCTCATTACCATTGTGTTATTATATGAAGGAATCATGTACATGTTTCACATTGAACATTTAAGGAGTTTTCCTTTAAGGAATTTTCCTTCTAGATTCTATATATCACCTACTTTTCCTTCAGTCTTTCCTTGGATTGCAGGTTGCACTTACAATGGGAACACCATGCCCTAATTTACCTTGTATAGATTGAGGTTTCACATGTGCGCTTGCATGTCTTTAATTGTCAATGTATGTATTGTCTGTGTGTCTTGAGGTCTATTTCATTGATAAAGTTTATCGAAACGTGTCTGACCGGGTTGCCCCCACAAGATGCTGCTTTTAATTTTCATGTGAGCACCAAATAAAGAAATAATCCATTGAGGAAATATGGACCCAGTGTGCTGAACTTCTTTGAATTTGTGTACAGTGATGTCATCGCTAGGCGACCCTGTCACATGATCAGATGCACAGAGCCACAGACAGGAGGCAAGATGGGCTATGCTGCAGAGGGAGAGATGGAGGGGACGTCGGACAGGTATGTTACACTGTTTATTATTTTAGTGTGAGCGGCAGCAGGGGGGCCATATACAGGTTGGGGGGTGCAACATCCCAGAATGCGGGGAAGAGAGGTGCAATATCTCTGGATGGGGGAGAAGAGCAATATCCTTGGATGGGGGGCTATATGCCAGGATTGGGGGGCTATATACCAGGGTTGGGGTGTTTTACATCAGGATGGGAGGCTATATCCAGGATGGGGGACATATATTACCTGGATGGGGACATTACCCCCCTAAGGGTGCCGTCACACACCTTCCGACACCGCCGAAGATGTCGGTGGCGACAGGCGGGAGCGCGCACGCTTTTGGCGCCCCGCCAGCGTCGCCGCCCCCCGTTTACACGGGGAGACATCTTTGGCGATGGGCTGGCGAGCTGATAGGCGGCATCGCTGCCGGGGTGTCTCAAAACCCCAGCGGCGATGCAGGACAATGGGAGCCTGTGGCTGCCGTCGCCTTTCAGCTCACCGGCGACTGTTTACATGGGGCGAGGTGAATACCTCGCCCCAGATCGGCCGCATGGTTTCACATCACTGAAGTGAAACCAGGCGAACTGTCATTAGGCGACGTAGGGGCGATGTTGCTGGCGATAGGCCACGCCCCTACATCGCCTATGTAATCGCCGGCAATGTCGCCAGGTGTGACGGGGCCTTAAGAGTATTAGCAGCAGATTTCCCCCCCCATAACGGTTAATTATAACCACATTTTTAAAATAATTTTCTCCCCCTTATTTTCCTCCTCTAAAATCTGGGTGCATCTTATAGTCTGGTGCATCTTATAGTCTGAAAAATACAGTATATATTTATATTGTATGTATTTAAATATGTATTATAATATATAATAAACATATATATATCTATAAACATACAGCATAAATGAGAAATATTGTTGGCCCACATTAAAAAAAATCCTAACAAGTCTGGGAATTTATACGATATATATATATATATATATATATATATATATATATATATATATATTACAGGATTGTGCAACATTGACAAGGGAAATAGAGACATCCACATTATTTCTTTATTTCCAGGGAGGGTAAGAGAGCAATAGTGCAATGAATGGCGTTCCAAAATTGTGAATATTATGTCGGACAGAAGAATATGCTAAAACACAGGGGATGCCATCCAAGATGAATAGCTCATATAGATGTGACAAAGAAGAGCTGAGGATATAGATAAGACCAAAATAAGAAAGTAGAAGTAAATAATGTGCTGACGCCTGTTCCCATGGGACATTATTGGTGACAACAGGCGGTAAATACGGAGCTGTAGATCTAGTATTTGTATACACAGTAGAGTTTCCATAGAGGTATGGAAAAAACACTGCGTTCAGGGAAAGACGTAATGCCTAGAGTCACTGAAGAAGGCCACTACAGTAATGAAGAACGCTGCAGTGCAATATGAGAAGTAGATGTAGATATTTATTTTGCGCAAACCAAAAGAAAATGTGACATTTCAGTCCACAATTTTGGGCCTCTGTAAACAAATTGATTGCGGATGAGAAGCAGGTAATGAAGTGGACTGAAACGCGTTGGATAAAGCAACCTCTGACGCCCTGTCCTGGTGCTATAGATTCATTTTTTTGATGAATAAATATGTTCATCTACTTGTCATATCTTTTTGGAGCATAGACCAATGGCGTCCGGCGCACTACACACAAAGTGAGGAAACACCGGGGGAGGGGGAACAAATACAACAGGGGAACCCTGCTCATAGGAAACGGGGTAGAGGTGACCTCCATCCGTCGATAAGGGGAGGTCTCCAAAAAGGAGACTAATGTTATATATATGAATATTTTGGAAGGACCGGCAGAGAAACATTTTTTCAGGTTAGATAAATGTTAAATCATCCTCTATGTGAGTACAGTGTTCAGCCCAGAAGGTAAAGAAGGCTAATACATAGTTTCTCAATGGACTCAACCCAGGTGGATTGTGACAACTCCAACTCCACCTTCATCTTTTAGTGGAAATGAGCAATATTTTCTGGACTATAAAGAGGGAATTTCTCAGGAAGATCAAAAATAAACCACAAAGTATCTAAAAGTTTTACCCACCAAGTCCCAAACTGCAAATGAAAGTAACTACATGGATTGTGATTCCATATATCGGCAACCTCTTCAGGCCTGAGCTCAACATGCACAATGCCAAGCTTTCGATGCAGATGTAAAGAGGTTCCCCACCACTGGACTTTGGAAGAGTAGATTTGATCTCTAGTGTAATGAGCAGGGAAGGACATACCATTGGGGCAACCTGTGCAGCCCAAGAGGTAAGGGAGCCCATTTCTACCTCCAAAGCAGGGGAAATTGTGGATTATGATGAGCCATTGGACTGAAAATGGCCCATATATTGCTCTTGCAAAGTAGATCTCTTTTGTCTGCGTCCATTCCCTGGTAACAATTTATGCTTTACCAACTCTCAGTCTCACAAACGGATCTAGGTTTGATGGATTCTGGAAGAAAACATCCAAACATTTGGCTCCAGCTGTGATGTTTACTGTCCCTTAAAGAGAATCTGTCAGGCCAAAAATCCATATGTAACTGCTATCATTTTCTAATTCCTTTCTCTAAGCTCTCTCTATTCATGTATTTCTATCATATATACTTCCCTCCTATCTTTCTAAATAGCAAATAAAGACATTCATTCCATCTGTCAATCATAGTGAGCTCTCTGCTGCCCATTTCCAAGGAATGAATATTCATGCATCATTACACTGTCCTGCCCTCCTTTCTGATCTGTACTGTGTGACTCATTCATTGCAGACAGAGAAGGGAGGGGGGAGGAGGTGTGTGCTTAGCCGAATCTCTGAGCTCTTCATGTCATTGTGTGTATCTAAGACATGTGGAGTGTGTGCAGTCTGAGATATTTCTGTGTGATTATAAGAAGATTTGATCATTTCCTCAGCAGATACACACATTACATGTCTTCAGGATAACTAATGTTCATATATACATATAGAAATCCTACAGACAGCACAGGCGGTAATACAAAACCCCTCCCCCCTCCCAGCATAGATGGGAGGAACAGAATACCAGCTTGGATGAGTGTGGATATTTAAATTACACTTATACAGCTGCTGGACTATTCAACTAGTAATATAATGGAGAGGACTAATGCAGGAGCTCCCTGCAGGGTCTGAAAATGCTTATAGCATGGAAACTACAAATGGTACAATAATGATTTTACATGTGATTAAAAGGTCTGCCCAGGTGCTATTCAAATGTAATATTAGTATCATAATGAAAAATGACCTGACAGTGTCCCTTTAATTCTTGTAAAGGAAGATCAGCAAGATATTTCCATCAAGGTCCCAACAGCCTGAGCATGATAATGTCTGTGCCTCTCTAGTGGTCCAAGTCCATAACAAAATGTAACCTCTTGCTGAATTTATCTTAGGGCGTCCATACACTTTGCAGTAGTGAGCCTCGTGGTTCTGGTGTTACCATAAATTGGACTGGTTTGGAAATGCATTTTTGTCTGATGTAGTTTGTACAGATGAAACTCAATGAAATGATGTGCTTTATCTCTAGCAGCCAAAAACCACATTACAAAAAAATTCTGAAAAGTCAATGCTATTTGACTACTCTGTTCCCAGCATTGTGACACACTACTACCACCATCATTATTTGTCACCTGAGCTCAATGTAAGGACTGAAATATGGCCCTTTCCAATTTTAGGAATACTAGTGCATCTCAAATAAATTAGAATATCATCAAAAATCAATGTAATATTGCCATGACCAATAACCATGTACATATCAAACTCATTTTTTACAAACATTATAGGACAGTTTTAGGTAAGACGGGTATGGTTAGGGATGTAGTAGCAAGGTGCAGGGACAGGCAGTGATAGGTTTGGGGGTAAAAACGAGCTGACAGATTCCCTTTAAAGGGAATTTGTTAGGTCCAAGGCAACCCCTCATTGCCGGTTTTATTTACATTTAGAGGCATATAATCCGACACATACTGTATTATACCGCTATAGAGGCACACGGTTAGGACCCGATAAGATGAGAAACATCTTGGCACGGTTATCGGGCACTTTCGCAGTGGCCACTGCTAAAGCTATGTTTTCTCAAGTTTCTTTATATTCTCAAGCAGTTTATGCCATGTCCTTTTCCTCATGTCTTTATTAGCTGAGCCCTGCCATTCATTGTTAGCCATTATGCTATTTCAAATACTTATAGTGTGTAGTGTGGCAGCAGATTTTTACTTTAAAAATCCATATTTATCTGCTATCACTTTCAAATTCCTTTACCCAATCTCTCTATTGATGTATTTCTTTTATTCATATTTTCCTCCTATCCTCTCTAAGCTTCAAATAAAGAGATTAATTCCATCTGTCACTCAGTGAGTGATCACTTAGTTCTCTGCTGTTCACTCCCCATAAGATGAATATTCATGTTACATATTCACATCACTGCTCAAGAGATCAGTAGGGGGGCTGTATCCTCCTCTCTGCTTTCTGTATTTGCAGCCAAGCAAGAGGTCAAATACAACACAGAATCTGTCACAGCACCGCAGGGATACCTGCTTAGAGACACAAATGGAGTAGATACCTTATCTAGGTCAAATAAGGCAAATGTGTGTCTGCAATCGCTCCCTCCGAAGCTCCTAATTGAAACTGAAATCTGACTAGCAGAGAGAGAGCAAAGAGAGGAGGGAGGAGAGAGCTGCTGAGAAGGAGTAAATGTGCAAATGAACAGTTTAGAACAGCTGGACTAATCCACTGTGAATATAATGGACAGGACTAATGCAGCCTTTCCCTGGAGAGTCTGAAAATGCTTATAACAAGAAAATTCCAAACTGTACAGTAATGATTTTACATGTCTTTAAAAGGTCTGCCCAGGCACTATTCAAGGGTAAATTTAATATCATACTGAAAAATGATCTTACAGTGTCCTTTTAAGATGGCATCCCTATCTATAGACTCCCATGGTTGTCTTTTGTGCTAATGTGGGGCCTCACTGGTCAGGCGTCACAGTTGGGGTACTGCACCCATAAATGAGAGTGTGGTTACCCCTGTCACAGTGAAATGTGGGGTTTGTAGGAGGATCCCATCCTAGCACTCCCACACACCCACCTAGGTAGATGGTGAGGTCCCATACCCTAGGGGGGGTAGTTAGGGGAGGTGGGAGGTAGAAAAACAGTGAGTTTTAGTTTGCACCGAGGGACGGAGGAGCACGGGAACCCTGAGAGAGAGAAGGGGACTCCGAGAGAGGGGGCCTGGATAGAGAGAACAGGCAGCCCAGACGGAAGGAGGGGACCCCCCGAACGTCCATACTCAGGGAGGGAACCCTGGTCCATTTACCGGAGCGTAGGTTCCGAAGACGCGGCACAGGGAGTTCAGCCCCTGAAGCCTAACACCGGAGGTCATGAGTCCGTCTACCGGCCCAGACACCCTGTCAGAAAGGAAACCTGTCACACCAGGATAACCCACTGGGTCAAGATCCAGTGCAGGAGAGAAGAGAGCGGGAAGCTGGGATACTCAGGAAGCACCCTAATCGGGCCTGGTACTAAGCGAGCTGTTCCCAGACAGGCAGCAGCAGCAGGACACGAGTTAGAGACAAGGAAGGCATACCGCGGGAGACACCAGCAGATCCTGCAGCCCACTGTGGCTATCCTTACTTAACAACGTCAAATATTTAGAAGAAAAGATGATGGGAATGCAGGTGTGCCACGGTCCGCGCTGCTCCAAATGCAAAAACTCACCAAAGAGTTTTTGCATTTGGAGCAGCGCGGACCATGGCACATCTGCATACCCATCTTATTTTCTGGATTTCACCACTGGTCAGTGGTAGGTGGAGGTCCTGCAGCAGCTCTTGATTGCTTCATGCTTACAAACCAGTTGTGGGGATCACAACTGCACCAGGTGAGTGGTTCCACAATACCACCCTTCTCTACAGTGTCACTAGTGATAGGGCACTATTGCGCCTCTTGTCCCCCACCCCTTTTATATTTTCTATAGAAGAAAAGATGGCACTCACCATTGATAGAAGGTTTCTTTAATCCATTTCTTACTTAGGTTACATACGTTTAAGTGGTGGGGAGGGAGGTGCGGGGAGGACGACGGGCACACATTTACTTACTTAACAACGGTTATCTTCTGTGAACTGTACTACCATCAGCATCGTTCCAGTAAAGTACCTGGGTAGAGTGACTGAGTCTCTGTGTGCTTATTCACTGCTGCACTGCAACTTACTTATCTCCATCAGCACTTCCATCACTTCAAGTGCTTCCCTGCCCCGGAGGGCCAGCTCTACCTGCAGGGAGCTGTACCATCTCGGCTGCTGTACCATCGCCTTCCGGAGGTCTGAAGCAGCGCTGGTGTTACATCACCAGAATCTGCGGGTGGCGTCACGATAAACTTATAAACTTTTATTCCCATTCTAAGCACCCCATTTTAGTTGACCACCAGGACCACGGGTCTGGGCCGGCCACCAGTGACATCCACACCGCAGCAGAGGGCCTAGATACCCGAGTCCCCATACCCTGGGCTAGTCACTACGGATTGCAATACACCCGCACAGATCTACTAATTACTTTTCTGGTTTTCAATCCCCATCTTTTTTTATTAGTTTTTTTTTTTTGTTGCTGAACGCCAGCTTTAAATCTAGGCACAAAATGATGTTCTTAATTTAAACAGAGTTAGCAAGTTTTCTTGATCATGATCTGAACTTGATCTTATTTATGGAGAGGGCTTTCATCTGATTCTGCTTCGCAGCACAATTAAGTTGTCACAATGAATAAAAAACTAACATCATTTGCGAGACTTCATCATATCGGGTTACTGAATGTATGTCCTTTATGTCGGAGCCCGCAGGATCTGCATGGAATTATCATATTACCAGAGGGGCCCGAATATACCATGCCAGATTACAGACTAGCATGCAATATTCTCATTTATAAAACATTGTCCTGTCAGGACTGGATATTACATAATGCATTCTGGAAGAAGACAGGAATGTAATCAGAATAGTTTAGTATATACATACAGGACACAGTCTCGCTCCTGCGACCCCGATTCTCACCACTCATCTCCTATGAAAATGAGGAGAATATAATAAAAAGTGATTCTGCTTTATTGCGTTTGTCTTAATTTAACTCCTTATGGGTCCAAACGTCCTTTTGGCTTTTGTCAAGACCAATTCATTTTATAGAACGGTTTGGATGGAACAGAAATGTGACTTTTCTTGAATTGAAGACATATTTTATTTTGAACTTAAAAATTTAAGAAAAGTTATAAAAAACAAACTTATTACTATCCTGTATTACATTCATGGCATGGCCATCTGCTAAATATTGTCCCAGTAACTAATTTACTGAATACTTTTACCATTTCCTTATGTTTCATTCTATTGAAAATGTATTGTTGTGCCTCAAGTTCTATTTAAAGGGGTTATTTGGAGACATATATATATTTACAGTGCCATGTGAAAGTATTTGGCCCCCTTGAACTTTTCAACCTTTTGCCACATTTCAGGCTTTCATAAATTCTAATATTTTTGTGATGAATCAACAACAAGTGGGACACAATTGTGAAGTGGAATGAAATTTATTGGATATTTTAAACTTTTTTAACAAACTGAACAGTGGGGCGTGCAATATTATTCGTCCCCCTTGAGTTAATACTTTGTAGCGTCACCTTTTGCTGCGATTACAGCTGCAAGTCTCTTGGGGTTTGTCTCTATCAGTTTTGCACATCGAGAGACTGAAATTCTTGCCCATTCTTCCTTGCAGAACAGCTGGAGCTCAGTGAGGTTGGATGGAGGCGTTTGTGGTCAGCAGTTTTCAGCTCTTTCCACAGATTCTCCATTGGATTAAGGTCTGGATGTGACTTGGCCATTCTGACACCTGGATACGTTTATTTTTGAACCATTCCATTGTAGATTTTGCTTTATGTTTGGGATCATTGTCTTGTTGGAAGATAAATCTCCGTCCCACTCTAGGGTCTTTTGCAGACTCCAACAGGTTTCGTCCAGAATGGTCCTGTATTTGGCTCCGTCCATCTTCCCATCAATTTTAACCATCATCCCTGTCCCTGCTGAAGAAAAGCATGCCCAAACCATGATGCTGCCACCACCATGTGTGACAGTGGGGATGGTGTTTTGAGGGTGATGAGCTGTGTTGCTTTTACGCCAAACATATAATTTTGCATTGTGGCCAAAAAGTTCGATTTTGGTTTCATCTGAGCAGAGCCCCTTATTCCACGTTTGGTGTCTTCCAGGTGGCTTGTGGCAAACTTCGAACAAGACTTTTTATGGATATCTTTGAGAAATGGCTTTCTTCTTGCCACTCTTCCATAAAGGCCAGATTTGTGCAGTGTACGACTGATTGCTGTCCTATGGACATACTCTCCCACCTCAGCTGTAGATCTCTGCAGTTCATCCAGAGTGATCATGGGCCTTTTGGCTGCATCTCTGATCAGTCTTCTGCTTGTTCGAGATGAAAGTTTATAGGGACGGCCGGGTCTTGGTAGATTTACAGTGGTCTGATACTCCTTCCATTTCAATATTATCTCTTGCACAGTGCTCCTTGAGATGTTTAAAACTTGGGAAATCTTTTTGTATCCAAATCCTGCTTTAAACTTGGCCACATCAGTATCTTGGACCTGCCTGGTGTGTTCCTTGGTATTCATGATGCTCTGTGCACTTGAAACAGAACCCTGACAGTACCGTTACACGCCACAACATTGCATGCAATTTCGCTTGCAACTTACTGGATACAGTGAAATCATGGACACATTGTTACATTTGTACATTGCAACAAAATAGAACAATGTGTCCATGATTTCACTGCAACCAGTAAGTTGCAAGTGAAATTGCATGCAATGTTGCGATGTGTAATGGTACCCTGAGACTATCACAGAGCAGGTGCATTTATACGGAGACTTGATTACACACAGGTGGATTCTATTTATCATTACCAGTCATTTAGGACAAGATTGGATCATTCAGAGATCCTCACTGAACGTCTGGAGTGAGTTTCCTGCACTGAAAGTAAAGGGGCCGAATAATATTGCACCCCCCACTATTCAGTTTTTTATCTGTTAAAAAAGTTTAAAATATCCAATAAATTTGGTTCCACTTCACAATTGCGTCCCACTTGTTGTTGATTCTTCACAAAAAAATTAGAATTTTTATCTTTATGTTTGAAGCCTGAAATGTGGCAAAAGGTTGAAAAGTTCAAGGGGGACAAATACTTTCACAACACACTGTAAATACACTAATGCATCTCAATGATTTAGAATATCATATTGCCATGTTTCAGGGTGTTTCTGGGAGCCCTGAAACACATTGACTATTAGATCAATATTATATTCACCCTTTGATGTCTTGTGGAATACGGCAGCGTGTTTTTTTTAACCCTTCATCCGTGATCTGCTTTTATAGTGGTTGTGACTCTCACAACCACACAAGGTGAAGCCTCTGATACCTATTTAGGTCATATTTTATCTCTCAGACCCTTCATCCTCCCTACTTTAATTTTCTGAGATAATGACCTCTGGGTTTTCATTGGCTGTAAACCATAATCATCAACATTAACAGAAATAAACACTTGAAATAGATCACTCTGTGTGTAATGACTCTATATAATATATCGTGTTTCACTTTATGTATTGAATTACTGAAATAAATTAACTTTTTGATGATATTATATTTCATTGAGATGGACCTGTATGTGATTATTTCCTGAAGAAGGAGCAAGATTGTAACTCCGAAATGCGTAGAAAAATAAAAATCAACCAACATCTTTTCCAAAGTGCTTTATTCCCAACAGTGCGGCATATACACCTTACTACTACCGGTTCATATGATTGTTCCCTTGTGGTGGCTGCTTTTAGAGTTGGTTTTGGCTCCCGCAAGCCCAAAAGGTGAGCTCTTTACTATATTTCTATGCCCCTGTCTGCACAGCTAAGTCCCTATTTGCGTTACTTGTCTTTTCCAGCTTTCTTAAAAAATCAAAGAAGCAATACCCACCACACTGATCTAATCCTTCTACAGTACAGTCCCAACGCTGCATTAGCCCTGTCACGTGTAGACTGCATCTTCTTTAACTGTTATGCCGTGATTTAATAGGTTTAATTCCTGTTTGGTAAGCTTGGAGTTAATGTCAGAAGTTGCTGCTGTCTATAGTTATTACAGCTCTTTACATGAGGGGAGGGTGTTAGGTTATGCAGCTGTCCACACCCTTGGCCTTTAAATAGTTCCCTCTTCCACCAGCAGATGTAACTAATAGAGTTTAGTCTCTGCAAGGGCCTTGAGCTGTGAAGACATAAGTGCAATTGTGCTGAAGCCTTCCTGCTGTATTTTGCTTAGAGTTTTCCTTCTTTGGCAGAAGTTTCTGTGCTTCACGGACCTTGGGTGGAGGTTATGGGGTATTAGCCTAGGGCTCATCAGGAGCTAGGGCAAGGGTGGCAGCCCAGGCATTCTCACCTTCAGACGTCATTCTGGGAACAGGGTGAGCCACGAACCCCCAGTCTAAGGGTCAGACTAGTTCCCTTTTGCTTATGATTAATATCCTGCTACTGTACCCCCTTGACCATTATACCACTGTGTGACAGTCCCCCACCGGTCTCCTGCCACAGAGATATGTGATATTTATGTGGCGCCCTGTGCCAGGTAAGCCACAGAACCAACTAGTACACTAAGGGATTTCCACATCTGGTACTCACATACACACAACACCTTCCACTCCAGGCTTGTAGGGGGAGCCCCACTGGTTGCTGTTAAGCCAGATCCCCTATAAATACAGGTGCTGGGGGCAGAGTTAGCCAGAGTGTGCAGTCACTAGGAGAACTGTGAAGAGCTGTGCTAGGCCCAAAACCAGAGCACCGCCAGAGCCAATGTGAGGTCCAAATAGTGGGGCAGAGGCAAGGAACAGTACAGCGGGGCAGAGGAGCCATCCCGGCTCACCCCAGGAGAACACCGGTCACTGGAATCTGAGTCTGCAAAGGAGAGAGATTAACCCAGCAGAGAATCCCAGTACACCGCGGAGGTTTAGCTTCCCGGACACCCGCAGCACTCACCGTTTGAGAGCCAGGAGCCACAGAGAGGTAGTGGTAACCAAGCGAGAGCTCTCAGTGCAGCAACACAGGTGTGAGAGAGAAGAGAGCTCAGGCCTGGTTTCACACACGTCAGACTTCGGGACAAGGGAACAGTGCAAGCAGGCCCATGACCCACTTGGTGTGGAAATTCCAAAGTGCACCCTTCAATCCTGGAAGTGTACCTGTAAAAACCACCAGTAAAAGGTACACAAAAAGACTTTCTTGTGTGTGTGTGTTCATTCTTCAGCCTGTCCCACACCTCAATGACTGCGCTACTCTATTCCACCATCATACCCTTACAGCCCCAGGGACCCCACTCTAGCTGTAGAGAGCCACAACACCTTGCTGCGGCCCACCACCCCGGAGGTCCCAGAAGCGTCGGTGCCATCACCGGACCTACAGGTGGCGTCACGACATTCATCAACAAACTTTAATCCCTGTAAATACCCCCTTTTTTGTTGTCACACAAAGGCACAGACTCGGGCACTGACCACCTGTGACATCCTCGTACCCAAACACCCCAGATCTGAGTATCCCAGACCCTTGTGGGCCAGACATTTACAGGCAATAATAATCCTTTGTCATGGGACACTGTAACAGCAGGGATTGATTAACGTTAATCTGTCAGCAGGTTTTTGCTATGTAAGCTGAGGACAGCATGTTGTAAGGGTTTAAAACAAAAATCAAAATTACCTCTCTTATCTTGCTCTGTGCTATTGTTTACGTGAATTAAAGGCTTTATCACCTGGTGGTTACCATTACAGGACTACTTTGTCATGTGCACGGCAGTTCGACACGCCCTCTCATGTGATTGACACCTTACTATTAATGTACAATGTCTATAGATGTCTATAGAAAGCCTTGTGTGGGTGGGGGCAGGTCTACGAGCTCTGCTGTATTGCTAAAACTAAATGTTCCGATTGCGACAGACCTGCTGCTGCCAGTAAAAGTGATACATCATTGGATTCAGGGACTCTTTGCCTACATCATGCTGCTCTTAGATGAGGTGGCAAAAACCTGCTGACAGATTCTTTTTAAGTACATATTGCTGTATTTATATTTTTTAACTCATTGTGATCATTTTTGTAAACAAAAAAAAAAGACAAGAAAAAACCTTACTCCCCATAAGACTTTGTACACATGGAGTGTTTTTGTCAGATTTTTGGAGAATAAACGCTCTGAATCCTCCTTCAAATATCAAAGTTTCTCAAAAACATTGAGTGGCCTCTAACTTTATTCTCTGAAAACTCAATAAAAAGACTCAGTCTTTGGAGGGGTTCCTCTCAGTTCCCTTTCAATGTTTGCCCTCAAATAAGTTCATGTGTACACAACCTTAGGCCACGTGTACACATTGAGTATTTGGAGAGTTTTTACCTCAGGATTTGTGAGACAAAACCAGGAGTGGAAGGAAAAGTATAATAGAAACACATCACCACTTCTGTAGTTATCACCCACTCCTGGTTTTGGCTACAAAAACTGAGGTAAAAAACTCACCAAATACTCAACGTGTGCACGTGGCCTAAGCCTCAAGGCTTCAGAGTTTAAGGCCACGTGCACACGCTGAGTATTTGGTGAGATTTTTACCTCAGGATTTGTAGCCAAAACCAGGAGTGGGTGATAAATACAAAAGTGGTGACGAGTTTCTAATGTGCTTTTTCCTCTGATTGTTCCACTCCTGATTTTGGCTACAAATACTGAGGTAAAAAACTCCCGAAATACTTAATAAAATGGCCCCATTGAATAGAATGGGAGCCATCATGAGGCAATAGGCACTATAGTTCTAAAAGGGCTAAATTGGTTGTTGTTCTGACAGGAGTGTCTGGTCATAACTGGTCTTAGCTGATTTTTTGCCCGCCTAAATCCTAGGGGACAGATTGGTTGGTAAAGGTCAGGTGTCACTGACCTGTGTGTATATAAGTAAGTCCCTAGGGCTCTGCTGGTCAGTCAGAAGACATCACCTGTAGAGATCCTGCAGAGTCCAGCTGGATAGAGCGCCTGGTGGATCAGCTGCTGGCTAGAGCGGCGGAGAGAGGCAGAGAAGATTGGTTGCAGAGGTGCCTGGCTGAGCCGGAGTATGGTCCTGTAGTCGGCGGCGGAGAGGTGGCTTTGGTGCCCATGAGAGAGGTGCCTGGCCCATCTGTCACCATTGACCTGCGGCAGAGCCAGAGGCCGAAGAAGAGCCGCAGGGAGGCATATTCCCCACCTGCTCCCAGCAGAGAGGTGTCAGGTGCCAGGAAGAGGCTGGCGGCGTCATGTGACCGTGGCTCTGTCCCACACAGTCCGCGCAGTAGAGCTAGGCCTCTAGAGTTGGCTAGCCGATTGTCAGCCCTGGAAGGAAGATCGAGGAGACCAGCGCCACCGGCTGCTGCAGCTGCAGTGACAGCAGCTGTGGCGGCGGCGTCCACAGCACCACATCGCTCCAGAGATCGGAGCGTTGCTGCACAGCCCCTGCAAAAGAGCTCTCCTAGGGCAACAGCAATGCTCCAGGTCTGGGGCCTTTCGGATGAAGAGGAGGCAGCGCCAGCCATCTGCGGGCTGTCGGTCGGCGAGGCCATCCCAGTGGTGTCCCCTCCACAGAGACCAGCCGTGGATGTCCAGAGTCTACAGGAGCTGAGGTCTACATCCTGGGCAGGTGAGATGACTGTAATGTCCCATAGTGCTATTAATGATTTAGTTGCCTGCTGTGTCTGCAGCATTGAGGGTAGTGGGTTCTCAGGGAGCAGGTAGCTCAGGGGTAGCCTCCCGGGCAGGGGATATACAGGGATTGCCAGGGGCGTGCTTTAAGGAAGCACTGGCTTGTGATATGTCCCCATTGGGTTATCACTTGCCCCTTGTGATCAAAGAAAAGGTATGGGCAGGTGAATTCGTGGATGTCTTCAGTCTTCTCCTATCTAGGGAATTAAGCAGATGGGAGAAGAGGGAAGACAAACATCAAAAAAGGAGGTGTATAGATCCTTTACTTTATGGCTACAATGTTTCTGTATTTATGCAGCAGTTTTGGGGGAAAAGTCCCCTGATCTGTACTGTGGGTTATTCCAACACGTGGATAGCATCTTGGAGGCCTACAGACATTTTGGTGACACTGCATGGCTGGCGTATGACGAGGCCAGTGGCGTAACTACTGTCTTGCGGGCCCCGGTGCAAAATTCAATCAGGGGCCCCTAGGTGAGGACTGGGAGGGGGGGTGTGGGTGAGGGTTGCCGGCCACACGATTACCTGCTCTGCCTCCCGGCGGTGGAGCAGTGAAGGGGCGGGCACTGTTGCATGGCTGCAGGAAGTCACAGTGTCACTTCCAGCAGTCCTCCCTCAGCCTCGGCACTATCGCGGTCGCGGCGGGGGCGGCTGGAGACACAGGCAGCAGGGCCCCCCGGGTAGCTCGGGGCCCCCCCCAGGTGACCTCTCAGCCCCCCACCTGACGGCCACACAAGGTAGCTGACCGGATAGCAATAGCAGCGTAGCGGCGCTGGGTCCGGGCCCCCCACAAGCGCCGGGCCCCAAAGTGACCGCTACGTCTGCTATACCAGTAGTTACGCCCCTGGACGAGGCTTACTGTCAGAAGCTGGCTGTGCAGTCCTCACTTAAATGGGGATCAAAGGATGTGGGCTTATGACTTCACATGATGATTCCCCAGAGGCAGAATGTACAGCGCAGCTCTGCACAGCCCCTCCGCAAGGGGCTTTGCTTTGCATGAGTCGGTATGCAAATGGGAGCAAAATTGCAAATATAGGCATGAATGCTCTTTTTGTAAGGGCGCCCATTCTGCTGCTAAATGTTTCAAGAAGCTTGGTCAGCCGTCGGTGCCTTCGTTTCTTAAAAGCGGCGACTCCAGTGAGGCTCAGAGAAATGCTGCCATGGTTAAGCAAATATCCCGACCAGGTGACAGCAGCTCTAATTGAAGCTGGTTTTTCCAGAGGGTTCTTCGTTTCACCTTATGAAGGGTCGGGCTGTGTGATCGTTCCAAATTTGCCGTCAGTTGTTATTTTCCCTCAGGTTCTAGAAGAAAAAATTTTTAGGGAAATTAAATTGGAGCATTGTGCTGGTCCTTTTTCGGCTCGCCCATTTGATAATTTCTGTGTGTCTCCACTGGGAGTAGTTCCTAAGGCGGCCGTCACACGGAACGATATCTTGCCCGATATCGTTTAAGCGATCTCCTTTTTGATCGCTTAAGCGATATCGGGCAAGAAATCGTTGCATGTAAACAAGCGATTCACGATGTGACATCGCTTGATCGTGACATCGCTGATCTGAGGTCCGGTTCTCAGATCTAGCGATGATCGATTTCACGATCTGCATCATCGTGGTGTATGACACCACGATGATCCATCTCCCAGCGCAGAGCCTATGCTGGGAGATGGTAACTATGGTAAACGTCGGGTTACTAAGCGACGCGCGGCGCCTAGTAACCCGATGTGTACCATAGTAACGAGCGAGATCGCGGCTCCGCATCGCTGGTGAGTCTGTCTGTGTGACATCTCACCAGCGATGTGAGCGATATTGTAAGCGATTGCGCGTGCACGTGATCACTAACAATATCGCTAAAGATATCTCACAGTGTGACGGCCGCCTAAGAAGGAGGTTGGGTCTTTTCGCATGATCCACCACCTTTCCTACCCGCCTGGTGCATCCCTTAATGATCAAATTGATGCTTCTTGTGCATCGGTAAAGTATGCGTCTTTTGATATGGCCAAAGATTTGTTGCGCCAGGCGGGCAGGAACGCTCTTCTAGCGAAAACTGATATCCACTCAGCTTACCATTTGCTACCAGTGGACCCGGCAGGATTTAATTCTTTGGGATTTACATTTAAGGGATCTTATAATTTTTGACAAAGCTTTGCCTATTGGCTTTGAGATGTCTTGCTTTTATTTTGAGGTCTTTTCCTCCTTTTTGCAGTGGAGCGTACAATCTGTTTTTCCTGGTAGTCTGATGACTCACTATTTGGATGATTTCCTTTTTATCGGTTCATCTCAATCTGACGATTGTTTTTTGCTTTTGTCGACTATTTTGCGTTACATGTCTGATTTTGGTGTTCCTATAGCTGCAGAAAAACGGTATATCCTTGTACTACTTTGGAGTATCTAGGTATAGTAATAAGGTGGTGGTCCAGGACTTAATAGGGCTGATTCAGTCCATCTCTCTGAGATCAGGCTTGATATATTTAATGTAGGCCTTCAGAACGTTGTTGAGGTAAGGTTTCGTTTTTGGTGGGGGGGGGGGTCCTCACTTCTACAAGACTCGGACTAATGGGTTGCCCAGGGTGCCTGGGTGGACCGTTTTTAATAATTTTCTGATGAACGGTTGGTTATTTATTATATGTATGTGTGGATAAATTATCCAAGTGGTTATTTTTAATTGGAAGAACCTTAATAAAGTACCACCAAAGTGTTTAGACCACAACATTCTGGAGAGTCTTTATTTATTTATTTTAAGGTATATTTATTATAGAGTAATTTGTGCCTTATTGTCTCATGTGTGCACATGGCCTTAGGCCACATGCACACGTTCAGTATTTGATGAGTTTTTTACCTCAGGATTTGTAGTCAAAACCAGGAGTGGATAATTAAATACAGAAGTGGTGCAGGTGTTTTTATTAGACTTTTCCTCTGATTGCTCCACTCCTGGTTTTGTCTACAAATCCTGAGGTGAAAAACTCATCAAATACTCAGTGTGTGCACTTGGCCTTAATGTCTGAAGCCTTGAGCCTTAGGTCACGTGCACATGTTGAGTATTTGGTGAGATTTTTACCTCAGTATTTGTAGCCAAAACAAGGAGTGGGTGATAACTACAGAAGTGGTGATGTGTTTCTATT
>JARQOC010000008.1:41447562-41461787 GCA_033576535.1 Allobates femoralis | reverse complement strand
AAGAGGAGGCAGCGCCAGCCATCTGCGGGCTGTCGGTCGGCGAGGCCATCCCAGTGGTGTCCCCTCCACAGAGACCAGCCGTGGATGTCCAGAGTCTACAGGAGCTGAGGTCTACATCCTGGGCAGGTGAGATGACTGTAATGTCCCATAGTGCTATTAATGATTTAGTTGCCTGCTGTGTCTGCAGCATTGAGGGTAGTGGGTTCTCAGGGAGCAGGTAGCTCAGGGGTAGCCTCCCGGGCAGGGGATATACAGGGATTGCCAGGGGCGTGCTTTAAGGAAGCACTGGCTTGTGATATGTCCCCATTGGGTTATCACTTGCCCCTTGTGATCAAAGAAAAGGTATGGGCAGGTGAATTCGTGGATGTCTTCAGTCTTCTCCTATCTAGGGAATTAAGCAGATGGGAGAAGAGGGAAGACAAACATCAAAAAAGGAGGTGTATAGATCCTTTACTTTATGGCTACAATGTTTCTGTATTTATGCAGCAGTTTTGGGGGAAAAGTCCCCTGATCTGTACTGTGGGTTATTCCAACACGTGGATAGCATCTTGGAGGCCTACAGACATTTTGGTGACACTGCATGGCTGGCGTATGACGAGGCCAGTGGCGTAACTACTGTCTTGCGGGCCCCGGTGCAAAATTCAATCAGGGGCCCCTAGGTGAGGACTGGGAGGGGGGGTGTGGGTGAGGGTTGCCGGCCACACGATTACCTGCTCTGCCTCCCGGCGGTGGAGCAGTGAAGGGGCGGGCACTGTTGCATGGCTGCAGGAAGTCACAGTGTCACTTCCAGCAGTCCTCCCTCAGCCTCGGCACTATCGCGGTCGCGGCGGGGGCGGCTGGAGACACAGGCAGCAGGGCCCCCCGGGTAGCTCGGGGCCCCCCCCAGGTGACCTCTCAGCCCCCCACCTGACGGCCACACAAGGTAGCTGACCGGATAGCAATAGCAGCGTAGCGGCGCTGGGTCCGGGCCCCCCACAAGCGCCGGGCCCCAAAGTGACCGCTACGTCTGCTATACCAGTAGTTACGCCCCTGGACGAGGCTTACTGTCAGAAGCTGGCTGTGCAGTCCTCACTTAAATGGGGATCAAAGGATGTGGGCTTATGACTTCACATGATGATTCCCCAGAGGCAGAATGTACAGCGCAGCTCTGCACAGCCCCTCCGCAAGGGGCTTTGCTTTGCATGAGTCGGTATGCAAATGGGAGCAAAATTGCAAATATAGTTATGAATGCTCTTTTTGTAAGGGCGCCCATTCTGCTGCTAAATGTTTCAAGAAGCTTGGTCAGCCGTCGGTGCCTTCGTTTCTTAAAAGCGGCGACTCCAGTGAGGCTCAGAGAAATGCTGCCATGGTTAAGCAAATATCCCGACCAGGTGACAGCAGCTCTAATTGAAGCTGGTTTTTCCAGAGGGTTCTTCGTTTTACCTTATGAAGGGTCGGGCTGTGTGATCGTTCCAAATTTGCCGTCAGTTGTTATTTTCCCTCAGGTTCTAGAAGAAAAAATTTTTAGGGAAATTAAATTGGAGCATTGTGCTGGTCCTTTTTCGGCTCGCCCATTTGATAATTTCTGTGTGTCTCCACTGGGAGTAGTTCCTAAGGCGGCCGTCACACGGAACGATATCTTGCCCGATATCGTTTAAGCGATCTCCTTTTTGATCGCTTAAGCGATATCGGGCAAGAAATCGTTGCATGTAAACAAGCGATTCACGATGTGACATCGCTTGATCGTGACATCGCTGATCTGAGGTCCGGTTCTCAGATCTAGCGATGATCGATTTCACGATCTGCATCATCGTGGTGTATGACACCACGATGATCCATCTCCCAGCGCAGAGCCTATGCTGGGAGATGGTAACTATGGTAAACGTCGGGTTACTAAGCGACGCGCGGCGCCTAGTAACCCGATGTGTACCATAGTAACGAGCGAGATCGCGGCTCCGCATCGCTGGTGAGTCTGTCTGTGTGACATCTCACCAGCGATGTGAGCGATATTGTAAGCGATTGCGCGTGCACGTGATCACTAACAATATCGCTAAAGATATCTCACAGTGTGACGGCCGCCTAAGAAGGAGGTTGGGTCTTTTCGCATGATCCACCACCTTTCCTACCCGCCTGGTGCATCCCTTAATGATCAAATTGATGCTTCTTGTGCATCGGTAAAGTATGCGTCTTTTGATATGGCCAAAGATTTGTTGCGCCAGGCGGGCAGGAACGCTCTTCTAGCGAAAACTGATATCCACTCAGCTTACCATTTGCTACCAGTGGACCCGGCAGGATTTAATTCTTTGGGATTTACATTTAAGGGATCTTATAATTTTTGACAAAGCTTTGCCTATTGGCTTTGAGATGTCTTGTCTTTATTTTGAGGTCTTTTCCTCCTTTTTGCAGTGGAGCGTACAATCTGTTTTTCCTGGTAGTCTGATGACTCACTATTTGGATGATTTCCTTTTTATCGGTTCATCTCAATCTGACGATTGTTTTTTGCTTTTGTCGACTATTTTGCGTTACATGTCTGATTTTGGTGTTCCTATAGCTGCAGAAAAACGGTATATCCTTGTACTACTTTGGAGTATCTAGGTATAGTAATAAGGTGGTGGTCCAGGACTTAATAGGGCTGATTCAGTCCATCTCTCTGAGATCAGGCTTGATATATTTAATGTAGGCCTTCAGAACGTTGTTGAGGTAAGGTTTCGTTTTTGGTGGGGGGGGGGGTCCTCGCTTCTACAAGACTCGGACTAATGGGTTGCCCAGGGTGCCTGGGTGGACCGTTTTTTAATAATTTTCTGATGAACGGTTGGTTATTTATTATATGTATGTGTGGATAAATTATCCAAGTGGTTATTTTTAATTGGAAGAACCTTAATAAAGTACCACCAAAGTGTTTAGACCACAACATTCTGGAGAGTCTTTATTTATTTATTTTAAGGTATATTTATTATAGAGTAATTTGTGCCTTATTGTCTCATGTGTGCACATGGCCTTGAGCCACATGCACACGTTCAGTATTTGATGAGTTTTTTACCTCAGGATTTGTAGTCAAAACCAGGAGTGGATAATTAAATACAGAAGTGGTGCAGGTGTTTTTATTAGACTTTTCCTCTGATTGCTCCACTCCTGGTTTTGTCTACAAATCCTGAGGTGAAAAACTCATCAAATACTCAGTGTGTGCACTTGGCCTTAATGTCTGAAGCCTTGAGCCTTAGGTCACGTGCACATGTTGAGTATTTGGTGAGATTTTTACCTCAGTATTTGTAGCCAAAACAAGGAGTGGGTGATAACTACAGAAGTGGTGATGTGTTTCTATTATACTTTTCTTCTGACTGGTCCACTCGTGGCTTTGCCTTACAAATACTGAGGTAAAAAACTCCCCAAATACTCAGTGTGTGCACGTGGCCTTAAATAGTTTTTCTGTTTTTGTATCGATAATGTATAATCACTGTATAAATCAATAAATCTACTACTTTCTAACACTCTTTGGGCCTCATTTATCAAACAGTTTGCGCCAAACTGAGGCCCCATTTACTTATCCGAGTTTTGCTGACGTGTTGTATCCAGTTATTTGTCTGGTGGATGGACCATTTACCTATCATAATTACCTAAAATGGCCAGAAACATTTGAGATACAAAATAAGTAAAAATAGCAAATATATAATTTATTGATTCTTATTCCACATTTCAAAAATTCAAGACACATTGAGAGAAAGTAAAAAAAAAAATGTAGATGGTCTAAGGAACAGATACTAATCATGAGTGGGCACTACCATGCTTGGGTGCTTGGTACTCGTAAAGAGTAGTCATGAGTGAGCACTACCATGCTCGGGTACTTGGTGCTTGTAATGAGAAGTGATAAGTGAGCACCACCATGCTAGGGTGCTTGGTACTTGTAACGAGAAGTGATAAGTGAGCACTACCATGCTCAGGTGCTCGGCACTTATAACGAGAAGTGATAAGTGAGCACTTCTATGCTCGGGTGCTCGGCACTCAAAACGAGTAGTGATAAGTGAGCACTACCACACACAGGTGCTTGGTAGTTTCAGTATAAAGGTTAATGAAGAGCAGGCACTACCATACTTGGGTGCTCAGTACTCGTAATGATGGGCGCAACTCAAGTAACAAGTCATTGGGGAACTCTTGCAGAAACATGCTTGAGCTCCCCATTGACTTCCATTATATACAGGTACTAGAGTCGCACCCATCCGCACATCCAACTGCTTATTACGAGTACCGAGCACCTGAGCATGGTGTATGATGCGCCCCAGAACTCGGGTACTCGGCTCTCGGGCTCTCTTCAGTCTGGGATGTCACGGGTGGCCATCCTGAGGCCATGGCCCTGGTGGTCAGCTGAAAATGGGGGGGGGGGGGGGCAGATTTATTTACAAGGGATTATTTACAAGTTGTCTTAGTGACGCCATCTGCTGAGTCTGGTAATGCTCACCAGTGCCGCCACAGTCTTCCGGTGGATGGTGGTATTGCGGCTTAGATGGATTGGTCCCCGCAGGCGGGACTGGGCCACCGGGGCAGTGATGCTGTAAGGCAAGCAGTTTATATAGAAAGGATGCAGCAGAGTCGGGACTTCACTTCACCGGGTAGCTTTACTGAATACTTCGCCAAAGTTATACAGTTCAGCAGTTTAGCAGATGTTGTAATGGCAAATGTCCTAGATACTGCAATTGGGATTTCTAGCTGTAGATGGAACCCTCCTTTATATTCCTTTCTTTTCCTTCTTTTCTTTTTGTTCCCAGTACTGTGAAGTCTGACCTCTTAGAGATGACCTGACCTCCTGCTGCTTGTTTTAGTCTCCTCTCCCTTGTACCTGTCGGGTGAACCTTCTGTTGAATACCGCAGCCGACTATTGCGGTTCTGATTCCCCTCTTGTGGGCTCCCTATGAGTCGGGGCCGTATCTGTAATATCCCCGTTTAACGGATTTTCTGCGAACCGTAAAGGATCTCACAGTTGCTGGCTCCGGTACCCGGTTTCTTCCTATGGGGCAAACTCTTCCGTTACTCACTTCCCCATTAGAGTGAACTCTGCCTCTAAGTTTACTTCTCTCTTTCTTTCTTTTTGGGATCTTTGCTTTCTGGGGCCCTCAGTCGAGGTGGCCCTCCTTGCTCCCTCAGGCTGGCTGCCTGGCTCCTTCTCCTACTCCATCCTCCTCCAACTCTAACTCCAACTGAACTGAACTCTTTGGTTCCCTCTAGAGGTCACTAAGACCCTCCCGGGGTCCCTCCCACCCACTATTCTAGTGTGTGAGTGCTGCTCTCGGGTTCCATCTAGTGACCATAGTCCCAACTGCAGTGGAGTACTACACCGCTTTTCTAGGTGCAGTACCCCTTTTGTGGCACCTACATAGTGGGGCACCACACTCACCCATCACTTAGGCTACTTTCATATTTGCATTCGGTTCCGCTGCGTCTGGTTTGCAGACAGGAACGCATTGCCGAACGCATGATTAATTTTGTCACTGCATTCTCATTCATCCCAATGTTTGCTTTGTATGCTTGCAGAGCCGTGCATACAAACCATACATTCTCAGACGCACAGAAAATGCAACACGTCACATTTCTGTGCTGCGAGAACCAGCACATGCAGACGCGAACACGGCCATCCGCGGGCAACCGCATACACTCTACATCCCCGTGTTAAACATAGGTATGCATGATGGATGCATCACAGCTCACATATGCAGCGGAGTCGAAAAGAAGTGTGAAACCCGCCTAACACATACTAATGTAGAAAATGAATATCAAGGCAGGAAATCCTAAGGGGTAAGGTTTCTCATTGTAGAGAGTGACATGCCAGTATGAGGAGACTAAAACGCCTTCCATGCTCATGTAGGAAATTAAATATTCAATTTGTACCTTCCGAGAGGAGTAGGACTTGAACTCAAGTGCCACCTATTTGAAGTAGCAATCCTAAAAGTCAAAAACGACCCTATAACGAGCCTTGTCATATGACTTAGGATACTAATAGCCAGTGGCGTAACTGGAGCCTGGCGGGCCTCGGTGCGATATTTAGACCGGGGCCCCCCTGGGAGTACATACTTGCCTCACGCCGTGGGTGGGAAGCGGGGTGAGGAGCAGAGGGGGGGGGGGGAATGTGTGCTACCAGCTGCGCATGAAGGGCGGGGGGGTGGTTGTTGCTGCTGCTACCTGCGTCTGACGAGCAGTGAGTTAATGGTGCTGGCCCCACAGTGCAGGGCAGGGAGTCGGGGCAGCAGAGGAGAGGAGGGATGGGATCAGCCGCAGGAAGCAGGAAGCTTCCCTCCCTTCACCTCCTCTTTTCTGACACACGATCGCGGTCGCGGGGGGCGGCTGGGGGCCCGGGCCCCACTACAGGGAGGCACGGGCCCCTCTACAGGTCCGGGCCCAGTCTCAGCAGCGACTGCTGCAACTGTGATTGTTACACCACTACTAATAGCCAAACCAGAATCTCAATTTGCAGACACATACCTATTACAGCCCACAGATAAGAGGTGGGCAAAATGATCCATAGATTCAGCAGCCATGTTGGTAGTCTGTGGCCACCAGACCAGAACACTGAGAAACACCTCCTATCTGTGCCTCTTCTGATTAGTAGGCTTGGCACAATATCATAAGGAGGCTCCAGGGCACCAGAGCTGCTATTGCAGCTGAGCCATTGTGCACTCAAGTCATAAAAGAGCACAGTATTTATAAGCTCAAGGCACTGGTGGACACAGACAGAAGAGACCCCTATGGAAGAACAGTATGAGGGCCCTACTTAATCCAATAGTTCATCATAAAGCATAATTCCACCTATTTTTGAGATAGAATGGGAGCCCTTATCTCTTGGGCCCCAGGATAGTTGCAGAGGTTGAAGCAGTGGTATGTCTACTCCTGGCTCAAGACCCCAAGGTCTACAAATTGATATTGGTCTAAGGCAGAGAAGGTCTTCATTTTATATTCTCTCATGGTCTAGGGAACTGAGGGGGCCAATGGTCACTGGTGGACACACACAGAAGAAGATCCTGTTCAAAAACAATAGGTTGGATCTTTTTAGTCCAATAGTTCATCATAAAGCACAATTTCACCGGTTTTGGAGGTGAAATGGGCCTCCTTAACTCTTGGGCCCCAGTACGTCTTCAGAAGTTGCAGCAATGTTATGTCCACTCCTGGGTCAAGGATCAGAGGTCTACAAATAAAAATGGTTGCAGGTAGAAAAGGGCTTCATTTTACATTCTCTCATGGGTTAGGGAAATTAGGGGGCCAACAATCACTGGACAGAAGAGGCCTATGTGCAACAACAGTATATGGGCCTTTGGCAGCCCAATAGCTCCTCATAATGTGCAATTCCACCTGCTTTGGAGGTGGTAGTGGCCTCCTTACCTCTTGAGCCAATGGTTAATTCCTGTGCGTCCTGGGATTCTATGTTTTGGGCCACTCCAACCTTGAATACCAGGGCCCTGGGCTAGGTTGTCACCACCTAAACCCTAAAGAATTAATAATTACTATCTCCACTGAATGTTGTTTTTTTTTGCCCTTTTTGAGATATCTTGAGATAATGATTTATATTAAACAAAACACAGTTGGTTTACACTTTTTACTGGGGGGGTTTGAACTTTTGTGGGGGTTTATTGTATTTACTAATCACAGGAAATACATTATGAGAAAGTCATGACAACCCATAGGCACCCCGCAATCATATCACAGGACCACCGATGGGCGTGGGGAATGATGCGCTCCCCATCGGCGAGTGTTAAATCACAATGTCAGAGTTTGACAGCGGGATTTAACTGGATGACAGATCTCCAATCAGATCAGCCGATGTGCAGGAAAGATGTGGGTTCAGCATGTGTTGTCTGATCCTGCAGTGATACGTTATCACCTACAGTGCAGTAGATAGAATAACATGGGGTATGGGTAAATGGAAGGGAATATTAGATGCAGGGGCAGTGGTATGATGTGAGCAGCTGCACAGGGGCCTATTTCTACCTTCAAAGTAGGTGTAATTGTGCACTATTATGAGCTCTTGGGCAGGCACAGGGCCCATATATTGCTCTTGCACAGGGGCCCTTTTCTGTCTGTATAATATGTGTTGTAGTGATTTCCTTACTGATAGTACAGGGGACACTCAAATGGGAGGCAAACGGGCATGTTTTTATGTAAAACAAAGTCCATTGGTTTATTACATCATAAACCGCACAACATAAACAGTCCAGTACATGTACATCAATGGAACGTTATATGACCCTCAGTCTGTCCCAAGTGCCCGCCTGGCATTTACCTTCATACATCAACAGATCATTAGTGACATACCAGCCTGTTCCAATGGTGGATACGCACCCCTGGTGGTATATACATAGACCCTTTTAGACACATGGTTACCTTCAGTAGCTATGCCCAGCTTCCTTCGCTGACTCCTACCAGTCCATCATTCAGTAAACTGCCTCTCTAGGAACACCAACAGCTATAGTAACTAACTGTAATAGAATGGGTTAACAAAGTCTTGCTTCTCTCAGCTGAGATATACAGGCTGCAAGTGTAATACAGGGGCTATGTGTGGGCTCCTGGTGTAATACAGGGGCAATATGTGGGCACAGGCCGTAATAAAGGGGGCTATGTGTGAGATCCTGCGCTAACATAGGTAACTATGTGTAATACAAAGACTATTTGAGGCCACTTTTTGTGGTCTCCTGCTCTTTATAGGGGTTGTATGTGGTCTCCTTCTGTATACTGAGAGCTGTGCGTGGGCTCCTGCTGTATATTGAGGTCTGTGTGTGGGTTCCTGTGGTATACTGGGGCTTGTTTGTGGCCTCTTCCTGTATACTGGGGACTGTGCGGCCTCCTACTGTATAATGAGGGCTGTGCGCGGCCTCCTGTATACTGGGAGCTGTGTGTTGCCTCTTGCTGTATACTGCGGGCTGTGTGCGGGATACTGCTGTATACCGGGGTCTGTGTGCGAGCTCCTGCTGTGTACTGAGGGCTGTGTGTGGCCTCTTGCTGTATACTAAGGGTGATGCACGGCCTCCTGCTGTATGCTGGGGGCTTTATTCAGGCTCCAGGTATACACTGGGGGGCTGTGTGCGGGCTCTTGCTGTATATTAAGGGCTGTGTGTTGCCTCCTGCCGTATACTAGGGTCTGTGTGCAGGCTCCTGCTGTATACTGGGGGCTGTGTTTGGCAGATTGTTAGAAAAATAACAAACAGGTGTGTTGGTTGCTTTGTGGTTTGTGTGGCTGCTGCTTCACTGAGTGTCATGTCCCAGTGTGTGCCATTTTTCAGAAGTCATTACCTTTGGCAGCTTCCCTAAATGTTTCACATACATGCACAAGCTGTTTTATACTATGGATGTTCTTCGTTGCCTATAGCAACTAATCAGAAACTGAGCTGTGATTGGTTGGTATAGGCCACCTGGTAAATATCCAGGTCAATTGTCAATACAGCCAAGGCAGTATCTATTACCTCACACATACACAAATAAATAAGGATTTTTTTTTGGCAAAAGACTGTAAAGTGTGGGGTTAAAAATTCACCTCTAAACATAGTCTATGAAGTTCCTAGAATCAAATGGGATGTGTGTAGAATTTCGTGATTGCAGATGCGATGGTGTGGATTCCTTTAGTGGGCGTACACACACATACATACATACATACACACACACACACACACACATACATACACACACACATAACCACACACTCACACACACATACATACACACACACACACACTACATACACACACACCACACATACATACACACACACCTACATCACATACATACACACACACAATACACACACATACACATACATACACACACACTACACTACATACACAATACATACACACACACACATACATACACACACATACATACAACACACACACATACATACACACACAAAATCACACACAATACATACACACACACACACATCTACATACACACATACATACACACACATACATACACACAATACACACACATACATACACACACACACACATACATACAAATACATACACACAATACATACACACACACACATACATACACACACACACACACATACACACATACATACACACACACATACATACACACACACATACACACATACATACACACACATACACAACATACATACACACACACACACATAATACAACATACATACAATACATACACACACACACACACGCATACATACACACACACACACACGCATACATACACACACACACTCATACACCCATACACTCAACTTTATATAGTAGATACATATAGTATTACACATTCTATACATATCTTTTTCTAATATACTGTATATTTATATCAGATATTATGAATTATATTATTTTTATAGTATAACATATTCAAATTTATAAATAAAATGGAAAAAAATGGAACAGCACAAATTTATAGCAAACTGTAGGTGCAAGAAATCCTGAAAATGTGATGTCCAAAGAAAAAGTCCAAAGAGAATACAAAGAGGCAACACTACAGAAATAATGAAATAACAGTGGACTTTATTAGCCCAAAAGTGACTTCCTCAAGCAGTGTCTTGAATATATTATTCTACAGAAATAATATTATTCATAATATCTGATATTATTATATTGGAAAATGATGATATAAAGAATGTGTAATAATGTAGACAATAATAGCAGATAATTTTACCCATTAATAATAATAATAATAATAATAATAATAGTAGTTGTTAATACTACTACTACTAACAATAATAATTTTAATGTTAATAATAATAATAATAATAATAATAGTTAATAATAATACTACTACTAATAATAATACTTGTTAATAATAATATTAATAATACTTGTTAATAAGACTAATAATAATACTAATAATAATTTTAATGATAATATTAATATTAATAATAATAATAATTATTATTATTATTATTATTATTATTATTATTTACTTATATAGCACCACAAAGGGTTTTATACAAAACAAGTTTAAAATACAATAAACTAGCAGTAAATATATAAACTTATATAACAAAAAATCTGACATTTTAATAAAAAAAAGAAATAAAAAAAAAAGACTGAAAGATTTAATGCCAATAATTGTAGCTATTTCATCAGGAGGACAAGATTGAAGGAGCATTGAGGGGATGATGTGAGAAATCAGGGGGAGGAGGGGAATAAAAGTCAAGTCTGCCTCATTGTGATGAATGGATCAGGTGTCCTGTGTGGTGTCCTCTATGTGGAGCTGAAGGTCTGTAAGTGATTTAATAGTGGTAAACTCCTAGTGATGTGCTCCTAATACACCCAAACATGTTCCTGAGGGCACTGGGGTCCAGGACTCAAAGCTGAAGGCAGCAAATCTTAATGATCTGGAGAAGGAACCTTAAAGAATAGAGACAGACAAAGCCTTGTGCTCCTGGCTGAAGACTCCAAGATGTTGCCACCATCACCTGTGGATTAATGTCTGCCAGGTTGTCCAGGGTCTTCTCCTCTGGAAGGTGGACCTCAGAGCTGCTGTTCTCAGCCACTTCTCAGACCTCCCTCCCAGCCTGTCATGTTCCTTCCCTTCCTTTCCTGCCTCTCAGCTCCATCCAACAGGAAAGTGCACAGGAGCCTCGTCTAACTTCCCACTTGCAGCCACCTCTCCTCTTCTTGTGGGCACACTCCTCAGTCTTGGACATGAGGTCTATACTCCTGCATCATTTCTGCACCAGATCCTGAACACTGGGAGGATTGCCATCACTCTTTTGGACACTATAACCATTGCTGATTGCTTTGCTTTATCTCCATGTATTGGAAAAATGAGAATGTCACCCCTCAATCAGAGGGGAACAACCTGGATCCTGAAGGCAACTCAGCAGGAAAGGTGAGCTAGTGGTAAATGGGCATCCCTGATCACTGGCACTCTGTGGCCACTGGATCCTCCAGGATCTCTTATACTAGTTCATTGTCTGACTTAACTCAGGCTCTGGGGGGTTTTGTAAAAAAAAGAAAAAGTACAGATAATTTAAGCAAATGTATCTTTTTGTGCATAAAGGGAAAAAAAATCGATTTTTAATTACAACCATTAGAAGAAATGAAATTTGCAATTCTTTGGGTGGCCTGATGGATTGCCTGATTGACAGCTCAAATTGACACTTGCTGCCTCTTATCCTGGGCATTTTGTGCAATTTCTAATTGCAGGTAGTTTGTGGGTTTTTTTCTCTCTCCTCTGCCTTGGATTATATGGGAACGAAACGATTACCTCAAGAGGCATGGGTTAAGTGCAGCAAAAAAACCAATCTAGATTCAGATTGCTTCATTAAAGAGACACAGCTTTTGTTGGAAATGGTTTAAATGCCTCCTGGAAAGTTCTTATTTGTTGTTTGGAGCTGCTGTGTATGGGCTGCAGGGGATATAAAGGGGAACTTGGGGGCTTCCAAATCAACTTCATACTCAGGGGGTTTGCTGGCAATATCTTGTGGAGGAAGGTGATGTCTCACCATAAGCAGATCCCAGGGGAGCAGCCACAGGTCTGGACAACAAGACCCCCCACATCATGGTAAGAGGAGCTGAGGCAGCTAACAGCACTGGGACATGGTATGTCTGATAGGTGAGGGCAGCCTGGGACATGGAGGAAGGGGACACTGAGGAAGGGTGCATCAGCATGGGGTGATGCAAAATACACACTGACTATATAATATCTATCTATCTATCTATCTATCTATCTATCTATCTATGGGGTGATTGACTGCTGAACAGCAGAATACACACTGACTATCTAATATCTATCTATCTATCTATGGGGTGATTGACTGCTGGACAGCAGAATACACAGTGACTATCTAATATCTATCTATCTATCTATCTATCTATCTATCTATCTATCTATCTATGGGGTGATTAAATGATGAACAGCAAAATACACAGTGACTATCCATCTAATATCTATCTATCTATCTATCTATCTATCTATCTATCTATCTATCTATCTATCTATTATATCTATCTATCTAGTCATTCACAGCAAAATACACAGTGATTATCTATCTGTCTATCTATCTATCTATCTATCTATCTATCTATCCATCTAGTGATTGACTGATGAACAGCAAAGTATATAGTGACTATCTATCTATCTATCTATCTATCTATCTATCTATCTATCTAATATCTATATATTTATCCGTCTATCTATGATCTATGTATTTATCTATCTATGTAGCTATGTATCTAGTTATTTTTTATCTTTATATTTATCTATCCATCTATGTATCTATATATGTATCTATCTAGTTATCTTTTTATCTATCTATGATCTAGATATATATATCTATCAATCTATAATTTAGTTATTTATCTATATGTGCATTTATTGATCTATTAACTATCTATCCATCTATGTACATATGTATCTATGATCTAGTTATCAATATATGAATGTATCAATCTATCAACTATCTATCCATCTATGTATCTATATCTGTATCTACCGATCTATTATATATCAATCCATTTATGTACCTGTATGTCTATCTATCTATCTATCTATCTATCTATCTGTAATCTATTTATCTATCTACTTTAGCACTTATCGTTCTCTCTCTCTTATCTCTGTATGTCTATTATCATCTATCTCATATCTATATCTATGTATATCCATCTACTTATATCACCGATATATCTCTCTCTTTATCCATGTATTTTATCTATCTGTCTCTTACATATCTATCTATATACTCATGTCACTCATCTCGCTCTCTAGCCATCTATATCTATCTATGTAATTTTATCTGTCATTCTTACTAAGTAGATGTCACATGCATAGGTGTTTATCTAATTCTTCTGTCTATCTAATCAGTGTTATCTAGCATCCATATTTCGTACATGATTACAATTTTAATGGAACTATATCCAGTTTTCTTTCTTTTCTTTCTTTCTTTTCTTTCTTTCTTTCTTTCTTTCTTTCCTTCCTTCCTTCCTTCCTTATTAATACTTATGTAAATATCTAAAAGTCTTCTCCTTGCTACTATTTTAAAGTATGACACATTGAATTGTATTACAGGCATCAGACCGATATGATTTGCTCTTTACATATCTTTATAGCTACAAAAACATTTTCTTGAACTTTTAATGTAACTTTCAGCAATTAATTCATGGCATTCCTGATACGATTGACCTGCGAACTTTACAGAGGACGAAATAGTAGATTTATATCTGTTTATTGTTAATTTTATAGATTGAGATTGGATGATATCGACAGAGGTAGAAAGAAAATAGATACATCAATATTAG